>JACEVL010000162.1:312500-335000 GCA_020284085.1 Aporrectodea caliginosa
CTGCGTACTTGTCGGTTTGAAAATTAAACGAAGATTATTATTATTATTATTATTAACTAAACGCCGGCTTCTTTTAAACGCTGGTCTCAAATTTAAATGAATAAATAAATAAGAGCCTGTCTCTTTGACAAGGCCTTTAAATGTCACTAAGAAAATATCGGCAACTTACATAAACTCGTTTAAAAGTTTAATTATTTTGAGTAGGAGCCCTACTGTTGTTAACTTTGCAGCATGGACTAACCGACAACTCTATACATCACAATACTAGTCATTGGACGAATTGAGACCTTCGCCTGTAACAGATGATTGCCACTTTACTTAGGTAACTTGTAAGAAAACAACAAAAGATGGCGGCCGAAGGTGGAGCAGTTGGCCGAGGACGAGAAGACGATAAAGACAGCGAAAAAACCACATTCGGCAACTGCGCTAAACACAAAACTAAATACGGCAGTACAACGTCGGCCGGCGGAACTTGTTCGTCTCCGGACAATGCAGAATTCTATATTAAACACCAAGTTCAAGACGGCGAGTCGCTGGTTTCAGTCGCTTTACGATATGGGCTTAAAGTAATAGTTTTGTGTTTTACTTGATTGATGTTGTATAATTATCAATGAGTTTAGGAACGCGTAAAACTTGTTCTAGTCCCATTTTGAAGGAAAATCTCCGATTTGTTCTTGGTACTGCTTTTGTAGTTGATGTAAATTGGCATGGCAGACTACTAATGCTTTGTCATATGATATCAGGACTGTGTCCGGGTATCTGTGGATATACAGTAATCCCGTGTAATATGTGACCCATCTGACCAAAACCAGGCTTAAGTCGGATTTTTTACAATTTGAATGTCATATACCGTTTTAAAGGGTAATCTCTCTCCTTTAAAATGACACAAAGTTCATTGTTCTATCATGTTCCTGGCCAAAGTTATGAGTAACAGATCTGGTTCAGTTGTTCAATTGTGATTCCGAGAAAAATGCATTTAAAGTTCTGTATGATTTCCAAATGCAAAATTCCTTAGCAACAATGTTCAGCGCTCTGATTAGTTTAGATTTGAAAAGACATCGAATAAAGGTTGCATGGTAGGATAGAGGGAAGTCTGAGATTTCTATTCATACTATGCTTGCTATGCTAGCTTTATGCTATGCATGGCTATTAATGGCGGGAAAATGACAAATATCAGGAAAAGTCATTGAATAGCTAAAACAATAGCTATTTCAAAATCATCTAAAATACCACTAAAAATTAAAATTTGTGACAAATTTTAGTTTTAGTGTGTTTAAAACATATTTATTTATCAATTTCTATCAAAAAGTAAAAATTGAAAAAAATTAATTTGTATTCACATTTTGGCCTTTATCTCAGTAGTGCATTTTGCGACATAAGCCTGGTTTTGGTCAAATGGGTCACATATATCCTTATTTCCGCTTTCGTTGTGTGAGACTTGGGATGTGCTAGATAAACCATCACTGACGTTGATAAAAGTCTCCGGGCACCTGACTTGGTAACAAACAGTACCTTATCAATGCCTTGTTGTTGACTTACAAGTGTTTTGCGGTGTCCTTTAAGACCGTGGACAAAGAGTTCCAAAGAGTGAGATTCTGAGATCTCTTTCAAACCCCCTCCACTTTTGATGCATTTAATATTAAAGAGTTGCTGATGTTATTGGTATATTTTAAGGCACTGGCTACGGAACCGTCCGGACGGTGCCGTAATTTCTTTTCTACGGAACCGTCCGCAAATAATCTATGGGCGATTGCACATATCTATGGCGTGAAAGCCGAACCATCAATAGCGCAGTAGTTAAGGGATTAACGAAACTAACCCTAACCCTGACCCTAACCGACCCTCACGACGCCTAATTTGACACTAAACGACCACACGAATACTAACCTGGCCCTAACCGACCCTCAAGTTGTCCGCCATATAAAAATTCGACGGGAAGACAACAAGTTCACGTGACAGGCTTTTGCCAATATTTATTTCAACCGGATGTACACGCCATAGATATGTGCAATCGCCCATAGATTATTTGCGGACGGTTCCGTAGAAAAGAAATAACGGCACCGTCCGGACGGTTCCGTAGCCAGTGCGATATTTTAAAGTGTCTTCATATCTCAGACAACTTTGGGTGTTGACCATGTTTAACATTCTGGCTTGACCTTGATATAAGATGCTTTTATTTGGAGAAGAAACATAATATAGGAATGACTTATTCTAACATACTTGAGCTCAGTCAATTATGGATACTAAGATATAATTATAGTGCGATTTCTTGGTGTTTGTTTGCAGAACGACCTCATATTCTCCAGAAGATTTTTAAGTCAGTGCAAGTAGAAATAAATAGTACATTTAACAACAGCAGTGCTTTTAGTAATAAGGCCAAAAAAAAATATAGGTGTGTTTCCGGTAACAGTGGTTTTAAAAAATGGGTAGGTAGGTAGGAAAAAAATTTTATTTTGTAAAATAATTTTATGCAATGCTGTATCGTTGTATAATAATAAACGAATATATCGTCATCATATTTCACCGTGCTAAGGCCAATTTTACATAGATAATTAACGGTGCCCTTATTTACATACCTCTGGCAAGGAAAGCAGTGTTATCAATGTTGCAAATCTGCACCTCTGGTACGCAAAGGTTAAATTCATGTGTCAATATAAAAAAAATTTTGAAAAAATTTAAAAAAAATTTTTTTTAGAAAAATTAATTTTTTCAAAAAAAATTTTTTCACAAAATTTTCCCAGTCGGGCCTAAAAAAGTGGGTCGGTCGGGTTACCGGAAACACACCATTATTTTGTTTTGGCCTAAGTAGACATTACTTCTAGCAATAAACAGCACAGTTAATTGTGTGTTTGCTGCAGAATTCGCATCTACAACGAGTGAATCACTTATGGAATGACTGCATATTCTTGCGCGCTTTCCTGTACATACCCGTTGCCAGTCGCGAATGTATTCCGGGCGATTATTCTGGCGAAATACTTACCAAGGCTGACCTTCATGCCAGCCGTCTTCACCACAGTCAGTCGGACACTAACACAAATTCTAAAGCCGAAGTCACTCATGAAGCGAATGGGACGGACTTAGCGTCGACGGCCGACTACTTTCGTAAATTCGATACATCTTTAGCTCAGATTAAGAACAGCCTAGAAGAAATCGAGAAGAGGTCCAAGTAAGAAACTTTTTCATTTTGTCATAGTTTTATTTTAGATATTGTATGCTGAAGAAAGGGCTCATCGGTTTTCTCTTTGGTCATGTTTGGTCTGAGCAGATACCTGAAGAGAGTTCTGTATACATGCTATGAATAAGTGCATAGATGAACGGCGGGTTGATGGGTGTGTGAATGGACTGGATGAACTAGTGAGTGAATGAGTGTAATGTAAAATGAAGACCGACCTACGCATACGGAGGATAAGGATGCACTTCAGTGATAGCGCTTTCTCGGCCGCTGGTCCTAGATGTGGAACAGTCTTCCACCCACTATCAGATTGGCCGACTCAGTAGACTCCTTCAAATCTCATATCAGCTCAAAACACATTTATTTTCTAAGGCTTTTCCCACTTGCTAGTTGTTTGTGAGGTGCCCTTGTAGCGGTATGGCCGCGTTACGGCGCCATATAAATTGTCGTTATTATTATTATTATTCATTGAATGAATTAATGCATGAATGTAAAGTGAACAAATAATAGAAATGTTTGTTTGGTTTTTCTAGTTTGCCACAAGACAGTGTAGATGTAGACAATCCATTAACCATGCTTTCACGGAAGAAATCTGGCTCCAATCACCGGTCATGGAGTGCAGGAATCGAACCGCTCGATCCTTCCAGGGAACCGGAAATGAGATTTCTTTCGCAGCCAAGTAGTTCGAGGGTTCGCACATCTACACGAGAACGTCTAGAGAAGACTCAGGATGAAATCTTTCAGTTGTAGTACCTATTTGTTAAAATTGTCCTCGTAATTTCATGTTTAACTAACCAGTGAGTTAGTGAGTTAGTCATTTGTTTTTAGTCATTTCTGTTGGGTTTCATTGCATGGAATTAACTGTGAACTGGTTTGTCTGCATCATCATTTGACAGTCACGTTTCTAACAAGTGTGTTGCAGTAGTTTTAGAATTGGGGCAGTAGATTTTGAATTGGGGCATTATTCAAATTTGCGTAATTCTTGTTTTTAGTTTGCTTTGATTCCGTGTTTTCTGCAGACAGTTCTAATCTACTCTAACCCAATGATGTTTCAAGTGATATCAGAACCCATAGTCCTTTGGAGCAAACCTTGTTGAAATCCAAGAAGTTAGGGAAACCAGAAATCAGACTATAATCACAAAGTTCAAATGGGTAAGTCTTAATTTAGACCTGATCGATGACATTAACTTTCTGACAGAATGAACAAAAACTGGGCAGTGGATTTCAGAGCTTAGGGTCAGCAATCAAGAAGGCCCTAGAGCCCAACACTGTTTGGTAGTGGCCTAGTGGGCAACTTTGACCGACTGTACACTGTTTGTTGTACAGTCAGATTCTGCAGCAAAGGAGCAGACTTGCCATCCACCTGATGTGCTGAGGCTTAGAAAAATGAAGTTACAGTGTACTATCAGTTCATACCCATGGACTGCTCTGTTTTCTCTGTCTTGCCATATGTTATTTTTAGGTGATTCTGTTGACAGTGTGAGCTTTAGAAGTTATTGTCTAATTCAAGTTGTCTTTCCTTAGCTAATGTCAATAGATGACATATGGGATGTCATCGCAGTTCAAATTGCACTTCACCCGTATGTAGAAGGATTGCACTTTTTGCTTGTACTTTGTTGATTGACCTTTTTTGCAGTATGTACCTCTACTGGTATCAGAAGTTATCAGGAAAGATTAGGAGTAGCTTTGAGTAGATTAAATGGCAGTTTAGTGATATTTATTCAAGATCCTTTTGTTGTAAGACAAACAGAAAATGATATGGACTAATGATGGCATAAGTGATGTACTAATCCTGCAGTATGGCCTGTAGGCATAAGACAATTATTTGTCTGGACCAAGGGGCCTGCACGTGTTTTAACTCTGATGAACGAATGTCTGGTAGAAGCAGATTGTAGTGTAGCTATAATGTATGGCTATTTACATGATGACTTCAATCTATCATTAGATAATTGATATCTACAAATGCTTTGGCATCTGTAGAGTCGACTGTTTCCTGACTTTACCTACATGTGTAAGAATTTAAACCACATTAGCTGTGCTGTTTTGCCAAAGAGTTTACGATGAGAGTATATGTACTTTGTCTTCATGGTATCTATCGTTTCCAGACATTTGTGTTAAGAAGGGGTATAGCTGATGTTGCCTGTTGCAACGTCTGAGGTGCCACTCACTGTACATTAGGGTGGAGTGAAAATGGCAAAAATAAAAAAATTTCTGAATTTCAATTAGCTAGATATGTCAAAAGGTGCCAATAGATCAACAGAACACTGTGTAAAAATTACAAAATTTTTGATTAATGTTTTGATCGCCCTTCGCAACTTTTTATTTTGCAATACTAAGCGACATCAGAACGATATAGGTAGATTAGTGTCTACACTCTACACAGAGTCTACAGTCTACACTACAGTCTACACTCTAGTCTACACTAGAGTCCACACTCCGAGTCCACAGTCCACAGTCTAGGTAAGGTAGTCAACTAGTCAATAGTCATCTTAATGCAATCAGATGCCTTGATTATTACAGTATCTTTGATTTCAAAGTCACAAACAGTTACAAGGTGAAGTGAGAGAAGTCACGTTTTGACTCGAACGTCGCCATTAGCTGTCGAGAAGCGACGCGTGCACGGATGAAGCCATCTCGCGATTTCTGTCCACAAACAGCTATCGCCGCCTCGGTCACCAGCTTCACGTGTCTTTCCACAGCCTGCGTGTGGCTGGGGAATTTTGGGAAGGTGACTGTTGGAGTCACCTCCGTCGTGATGAGATCCCTGAGCTCAGTGTCTGTCATTGCCTTGATCACGGGAGGCTCCGAGATAGGGCAGACTGCCCAGTCGATCATGTTGAAGTATTCCACGGCGTTGAAGTTGAGTTTTGCGGGAACCTTGAACCTCCGTATTTGTCCATTGGGATGTGCTTCATCTCTGGTCTTCATCACTCGTCGCAGGTCCAGCTCACGTATGTGTGGTCGATGGTCCGTCATCATGGCTAAGAGGAGATTCTCCGGGTGAGCGAAGTATGCGTTGCGATGAATGACGGGGTCGACGATCTTCTTGTGCTTAGGGCTGAGGTATCGTGACTTGACGAGCATCTGGTGAAGGTGCCTAGCTCCATCTTTGCATGACGACTGGGCTTTTATGGCGAACCACGTTGGAGCATATACGCGAATGATGAACGTCACCACCGTTTTCAGATTCTGTGACGGTTCCATGTCGCTGACATATAATCGGAGGATTCTATTGGCTGTCGTTAGCCATCGTGAGTGATTCAGGCAACCAGGGTTTCGCATTGCCAGATCGACGCTACATTCACCTTTGCTGATACTATTGCACATTTCCAATAGATAGCGCTGATCTGTGCTCAACTCCTTCGGGTCCAGACTGGACAGTTGCTCGGTCAGTTGTACTGGTGCAAATGAAGAGACAGGCTGTTCGCTACACGTCACTAGCCGCTTTCCGATAGATCCAGAGAATCCGCGCGGGCCTGTAGTCACGCCGTCGAGTGCCTGAAATAGATGGCGCAGGGGCAGCTCATTGGCATGGAGCAGACATACCAGCCACTGCAGAGGATGCTGGAAGGTTTCTTCCAGTCGCCGGATAACGCCCGCTATGTGTCCCGTGTTCACGTTTGTGCCGTCACACCCTACAACTTTAATGTTCTCTGTCTTCGCATTCCGCTCTTTCAAACTAGCGACTAATGACTCAGCTATATCTTTGCTGGAGCCTGATGGCGCAGTCGTGTGGCTGAAGTATGAAGAACCCGGCTCTGCGATGATGCTTATGTGTTCTTCCGTGAGGGTTTTTCTGTGGTACTTGTTGTCGTCGCCGAGAACTTGTGTCAAAGTTCGATCCTTGCGGCCATCAAAGAATACTCCCTCCATGCCAGTGTGAGTGTGGTCAATGTGGTCATCATTCTGCTGAAGTTCCTTACGAGTTTTACTTTTATTATGCTATTGGATGGTTCTGTTAAACTGTGTCACATATGTAAATCAAACCTACCTTTGGCATCGTCGAAATGCTTCATTTAAACGCCCACTTAAATGGTTACAATGCCAATTATTTCAATTGGGCGAAGGGCGATCAAGCAGTTGTCAGCAAATAATATCATTTGGCAGGATTGTTACTATGGACATTTGGCACATTTGTAATAGTCTAGCTTATAAAAAGGAAAAAATTTTTTTTCTCACTCCACCCTACTGTACATGCCATATTACATAGGTGCAGTTTGTTTTTCTTTCTTGCTTTGCTTGCCTCTTGATTACATGGCCTTCATTATGTCTACTGAGTTTACTGCATGACTTTTATTTAAATTTTAGAGTTTGATAGTTCTTTTATTTTTAAACTGGCCAACCTATTGTCTCTGCCTGTTGTTCTGCTTCTTTACCAAGAAATATCCCTCTTGATCACTGGAGATTTTGATTCTTGTTGTGCTTCACAACAGGACATTGTTTGGCTCTTGGACATTTTCACTGGCTGGACCAAAGTTCTCTGCATTCTTTAAGGTCATTTAAATAATGATAATAAAATAATGTTCTTCTTTATTACTTCAAACTGACAATTACGCAGTAAGATTTATGTGACACAGTAGTAGCAGACGATAACAAGTTTAACAGGAGTCGAATTTAACTGTATAGCAGCCAGGCAAGGCACCCATCTGTCCTACTACTTATTTTACCAATTCCATCTGGCGAATGGAAGGCTGAGTCATCCTTTAGTTGTAGCAGGAATTGATCCCACTTCCTACTCGATGTTCTGCTCTTCATGCCAGTAATGTTACCATTTATCTATCACCCCTCCCCTTAAACTTAAGACTTTGTCTGTTTCAGTATATTACCCACCATAGCCTAACTTCTGGGTTTGCTGACTCACTGGGTTTTGACCTGCCTTCTCCAAAGGAATACGATTTACGACTACTGTTTCCATCGGTTGACGCCTTGTGCATTTTGATAATGGCTCTATAGAAGTTATGAGAATTGGTTTTAATTTTGTGCTAATTTATCTTTACCAGGTTTATTTCTGTCTGCAATGTTTTTATCTGATTCACGCTAATTGTTGACTTACCTCTTGTTTCTGTTACAGGTGATTTTGATTGATGCCTGATGCATTATTATAGTGGTGCTGTAGAAGTTCCAATTTTAGATTACTGGTAGCTTTGACACTGTAAAACAACGAGAGTGTACTAAAAGAGACTGGGAAACTAGTGCAGCTCCTTGCTATACTGCAGCGTGTCATCAGATTCTTAATTGCTTGCATAAACACATTGCTTCTTATATGAAGAGTCATCCGATATAACAGATTTTGTTAAGTTTAAGTTAAACAGATGTAAAGCAGTTTAAAAATCGTGGTGCATGCAGATGTTGCTCACATTTGTTGCAGGTTTATTTCGTTGAATATTTAAATTTTCTTGGTACCAGGGTATGTACTTGCACGTATCATATGCATATGTACTTGTACATATCATATGCATATGTACTTGTATATATCATATGCAGATGTACTTGCATATGTACCTTCATGCTCATATATATATATATATAATATATTCATTTAAGGAACTCTTGCTGACATACCCCAGCGAGGTACAGCGATAAGAGATTATGATATGTACTTGCACATATCATATGCATATTGTACATGCATTCTGTTTTGTGCCGTCAACTCCGTTTCATATTTGTGGAGATTTTATTCAACTGGAACTATATTCAGATGTTTGATTACAATTACATTTACGAATGATGTTGATTCTCAGGTTCTGTTAACATGTCTGTTGAACTGATGTGCAAAGTTCCGATGTAAGGAAGTGATTAATTGATTTTTGGTGAGGTACTTGAATTGAGGATCGTTTACTCGTAAAGGGATGTTTAAATCCTCAGCTGTTGTTTGGTGAAATTGTATCTTATAGCATGCTCATTGCTGTGGAGGAACAAGGACGCCGTCTTAAAGTCTTCGGTTCATGATGCACTTCTTTAGAATGTTGAAGCTAAAATAGTGGTCCGTAATTGTTTGGGGTACTCAGGAGACTCACTAATCTTTACAGGTTCTGTCCAGTGACGTTTTTGGAACTTGGTTTTGCTAGAAGTTGTAATCGATCGATGCCTTTTGCATTAGAGTTTATATTTTCAGATTACATTGTGAAAAAGATTAGATTATGGAAGGTTTGAGTTGGGGTCATGACCTTCTGGTCGGCACTGGTTTCAACGTGAGCATTTGGTGATTGAACATCTTCTATACCAGCATGCCAGTACACATTTGGTGGAACCCTAAGTGTATCCCGTATGGTCCCATATAGCAGGGATATGATGTAGTTTGAATTGTACATAGAGTGATTGAAATGAGTGAACAGTCTGTGTTGAGTATAAACTCAGAGTTAGCCTGATTTTCAGGTTGAGCATGGCTTAAAGTTGTGTATGATTTAAAAGTTGAGTGTGACTTCCAAGTTGAATACAGTTTCAAATTTGAGGCATCTGACATCAAAGTTGAATATGGCTTCAAAGTTAAGTATTATTCTAAAGTGAAATATAGTTGTAGAGTTAGATGTGATTCTATAGTTTAGGGTGAATTCAAAGTTGAGTATGACTGCAGCTGAACTTGATTCTAGATTAGAATCTGAATTCAAAGTGTTACTGCAAAGAACACGGCCATGTATTTGTTGTTCCCAGTGGCGTAACGAAAGGTTTCAGCGCCTAAGGGCAAGAGTTGATGACTGTGTTAATTTTCTTGTTGACTTTTAATGGTGGTTGTCATAGTACTGTGTACCACTGAAAGCTAATTTTGCACCCCGTTTGTGCTGTGCCCGGGGGTGGTTGCCCCCCTTTGTTACGTCGCTGGTTGTTCCATCTGGTTACGTACGTTAAAAAAGAGTTTCACAATTCTTTACTTGTCTAGAAATACCAAAATTAAACACTTAAGAAGTCGTTAGTGATGTAACATTGTAGACTTAAGAAGCATTTAGTATTTATAAGAACGATTTGATTCGATGTAACATTGATTGGGTGTTTATAACGTGTGCATCTAAAAAATTCAAGTTTCCTGACATTGTCGGACAGTTGTTGAATATGATGTGACTGTAGCTGGTTTAGACATTCACGCAATAATTTGTTGATTAGAAGAGATTCACGATTTCTAAAGACTCACTTGTTGTTCAGAAACTCATGTACTGATTCGCCTGGTGATTATAAAATTTTCTTGTTGATTAAGAATTCAACTTTTTAAAGATTCACGTTTCTTTTAAATTGAATGAAGGTGATACATCGTCAGTGAAAAGTTGAAAGTCAGCCAGTTGGTCACCTATGTTGCTGATTGTGTGCGAACCATTGTTACAGTTTCTATTTCACTGTAGTTCCCTTAAACTATCTACAGAACCTTGGAAAGTGTAGCAATGTGTTTTTAGCGGCATGTTCTGACATTGTTGATAACGAACTTGTACAGTGTGTTCTGTATACGTTTTGAATGCTGTATAGATTTTTGGAGTGTTAAATTATTAATGCCCTATCCTGTGCAGATCATCTGCACACTAGTTTGGAAAATGTCCCTTCTGAGAAAATCTCCGTTACCTACATTTTAAATTTTTTTAATATTCGTGAGATGACGCCTGCGTTATATGTTGCGTTTTCTAAATGTACTACGTCTAGGGTATAGGAAGATTGATATTGTTTATGAAGGCAGGTGTTGTTATAGAACTCTGTAATGCCATTTGTTGGACAGAGGAGCTGTGCATATCCGACCATGTAGTGTAAATATTAGTATCCATGGCTTCATATTATCCAGTAATATAGTGGCATAATGCTCTTCAGTGAAATGTACTTCTGTATCCAGTTACATAATATGTTGTATTTGAGGACATAATGTACTGAAGTGCAAAAATTTATACCCAAACGTGTAATATTATATTGAGTTGCGATCGGTGATGGATTCAAAGTTTACAGATGGAACACCGGGTTGGCCTTGCTGGGGTTTAATTAACAGAAAACCTATTTACGTGTAGTTTCCCACTTTTGGATAGCCTTATTTATTTTCTGAGATTTTATGACTTCTAGTTACCAGGATTGCTTCTCAGATTTCCTGATTTTATTCATGCCAGCATACCCATGGAACTCAGAGCCCATGTAGGCCAAATCAAATGTTTATGGGCTTGTGGGAAGGATGATCCTTTTCTTTAGTTTCCCAGTTTTGTGACCATTTTCAGTTACATGATCACCTTTCTTACTTGGCAACTTTAGTGACTAACCTACCCTAACCAGTTCGTGGCAGCCAAATCGTTGGCAACGCCTCACCCAAAATCAAGTGGAGTGTCCCTTTGGATCCACTCGTGGGTTGAGTAATGACCTTATTAAAGCATAGATTGTGTATTCTTATCCCTGAAGGCATATCAGAGCTGCCATGTACACAGTACTACCATGAGCCACAAAGAAATCAGTAATTTGTCTTAAAGCGAAGATAGCATGTGCACAGATGAAATGTTTCTTAACAGTTTAACGACAAGCTGCATTGGTTTCCCAGTCACTTTTAGTACATGCTTGTCGTTAAAGTGTTGAACTCGAACTATAATCCCTAGAAGTTAGTTGATGTCCAAGTCTATTTAGGATACAGTATTGAAGTCACTTTGAAAGCACTGGGCTAGTGGAAACAGATTTATAATTGTCAGATGATATTATATTGGAACATTTATCTTTTACAGTGGGTACAGTTACCCCAACACCAAAGTCATCAAGAACATGCTCATCAATATGAACCATATAAAACACTACCTACAAGTGCCCTGTACCATGTATTTACAAGGACACTTAAAGAGCACATTTTAAGCAGTGTGATTCTCCTTACAGATTTTATTTTAGTTATAGTTACAGTTATAGTTAATGGTTTTTTATTTTAGTTATAGTTAGTAGGCCCTATTATTTTTTAGTTATAGTTATAGTTATAGTTAATGGATTTTTATTTTAGTTACTACTTAGTTACAATAATTAAGGCTATAAGCAAAATTGTGCATATTAACACACTGTTTCGCAATTTGCTCAGAGATTTGAAAGCCTTTGAAGCATGAGTGCATTCAGCTTCATGAATAAACGAGTTTCCAAAGTATCTGACAAATTGCATAATAAAAATATCGCATTTTTCGTTCTCATTTATGTCGAATCGTCCATATTGCACTTCCTATTTTTATTTTTTGTATTAACGAAAATAAAGATGAATTTTCGTTATTGTTATTTTCGTTATAGTTAATGGTATTTTTAGTTATAGTTATCGTTAACGAAATCATTTTATTTTCGTTAACGAACATTTTCGTTATCGTTAACGAGAATCACACTGATTTTAAGTAACTCACAAAGGTGCTGTGCCTATGACTATCTATTGAGCTAAAGAAGTGCGTTTTAAGACCGTTAAATGTATGCTCAACAGAGTCAAAAGCAGCAGTATGTAAGTGCAGTGGCAGACTATTCCAAGAGGACAGTCCATCCAAATGACAGTATGTGTTCTGAGTTATTCCATCTATAGTCTTGGGCCATAAAGTTGACCTGTTCCATTTTAAGCAGGCAGGATTAACCATTTTTCAGGGATGAAAAGCTCGTTTCGTTGTCGTGTTGGGTTGATCTTCACTGGCCTCATAATCAGAAAGGAACTTGGAATGGAGATTAGCCAAAAACTTAATAATCTGTCCGTGTTATAGACCTGTGTCAAAGCAGAAAAATTGATGCTAAAATCCTCTGCAATATCTTACAAATTAATATTAGCCATTGTTCTACATAAGCCAAACTATGTCCCTTTGCAGCTGACCCAAAGTCGAGTCAGAAAAAGACGGAGTGGCATGGGCACTACCGCAATGTGGGATTCATTTATCAGGCCCATTATGGTCACATACACTCTGGATGTGGTGGTGTAGTGGTATGTCACCAGAGACAAGGATACAATATTGAGGTTATACAAATCACTGGTTAGGCCACAGTTGGAATACTGCATCCAGGTATGGAGTCCCTACCTGAAACAGGACATGGAAAAGCTGGAGAAGGTGCAAAGAAGAGCTACAAAAATGATTTGGGGCTACAAGGATTTGGGATATGAAGAAAGGTTGAAAAGGTGTGGACTAACAACATTGGAGAGAAGGAGGAGCAGAGGAGACCTAATTGAAGCCTACAAGATTATTACTGGAAAGGAGGCAGTGCAGAAGGAGAAGTTTTTGAATTAGCACCAAACAAGGCAACTCGGGGACATAGGTATAAATTATTTAAGAAACCGAAAGGGACATTAGGGCAGAAATGCTTCAGTGCAAGAGTTGTAGATTTGTGGAATAGTTTGGATGATAGTACTGTCTCAGTGGACACTATCACAGCTTTTAAGAAGAAGCTAGGAAAATTGGGCTATTAATCATGTTCCAGGTTAATTGCAGTGGTTCTAACACAGACTAAACGTCTTCTGAACCACTTAAAACCCTTGTTATGTTATGTTATGTTATGTGCCTTGTAACCGGAGGGTCGCGTCGCGGGTTCGACCGTTCGAATGTACTTCAAGCCACTGCCTACCGACCCAGGACAAGTTGCTCACTCACAACTGTCTGTGAGGAAGGCAACGGGAAACCACCACTCGTCTCATCCTCGTTTGGCATAAAACCTGCCTTCGGGCAGAGAACTAACTCATAATAATCACACACTGGAATAGTAGGCCTACTGTGTAGACCTATAATTAAACCTTGAAAAACGGCCTGGATAAAAGTACGATCAGTGCATAAAATAGGCCAGTTGTCAAGTCAAGAACTATGTCCCTCGGCACTTGACTCAGAATGGGTTCAGAAAGGACAGACATGTTGACCCAGTTACGTCAATTATTAAAGCCTTCTTTAGCACCCATTGTACTCTGCTCTGCCCGTTCATAATAATTGCTCTTTGGTCGCCCATTGTCATTCATATCCTTGACTGGAATTAATGGCCGAATAAAACGCCCAACCAGATTATACCCATAGATTATAAAACTATGATTTGGCAGAGATCTCCATTAATAGTAGTATTAATAGACAACTGCTTGGTTAGGTATATCAAGGTCATGACACAAGGACCTATATATATTCCTTGGTCACGACTCAGCACATTGCGTTCCCGAACTGCTCGGAACACGGTTTAGGCTTATCGTCAATCGACATGGAACAAAGGCGAGTGTGCGCGCGTTAATCCTGCTAACAATGGAGCAGGTCAAATCCAGGGCCCAACGCCGCGAAAAGCTCCCGATGTGGAAATTGTTCTAGACCCTAACATACTATTTAAATAGGCTATGTTTATTCTCAACATACTTCTAAATCAGCGTCATTATGTAGAGTAGACCCCTACGACTCTCCGTGATCTGGCAGTGACGCTGTATGGCGAATAATAATTTATGAGAGCATCTAGTAATAATTATTGTAATAAGTAACTTCTGTTGCGCCTGTATATAATGCAAAAGGTATCAACAGATGGAACACACACAAACCAAGCCGTGACGTCACGCACCTAGGGGAGGGGGTCGAAAATTTGTGATGAGTAAAACAATGAGTAAAACAAACACCTATTATTTTCTATAAACTCTTTGACATTGTAACTGATTGCGGTGTGCCAATTAGAGTTGTCTTTCTCAATAAACGAATATAATTAATGATGTGTGACATGGGGGCGGGGTCTGAGAAGTGTGACGTCATATCAGGTCTGTAATTAAATTTAACAATCAACAACAATTTAATTTTAAAATAATAGCACTAATTTTGAGTATTAAATTTTCATTATTTTTTAATTATTTTAATGTATACGGGGACCATTATTAATAATTTTCCAATTATTTAAATATTTGTAACCCTCAGAATTTTATGCTCTCCCTATTTGTTCCATGAATGAAGGAGCATTTTGCTTCGCCATGGGAGAATGGAGAAGCATAAATTCTGCAAATTTGTTGATAAATTGTTTATGTTAAGCATTTTAATTCTAATGATTATTTCAGAGATTTTCATTCTGTGGAATGAATATGTTATTGTGGTAATTCTACTCTGTCCATTTTGTTTTGTTCTACTACAAAATATTCTGAACAACTATAGTAGGCTAATTGGTTAGAACATGAATATTCAGGGTAATTTTATGCTAATATCAGCTTTCCAACGACTATTTTTTAATACCTGACTTTCTTCTTTAATACAACATCGCAGTGCTGTGCCACAATAAATACTTATTACAATGACAATAAATGTGATTTGAAACATGTTTTATTATCAAATGGAAATTTGGTTTAGGGGTCAGGGCTTTGTGACGTAATTTTTTAGGGGTGTTACTTTTGTGACGAAGTGTGACATGGGGGAGGGGGTCAAAAATTGGCCAAAATAGCATGACGTCATTTATGGACGGCCCCTATCCAGAAAATCAGTCCATGAGATTATGGTGGGTAAGCAATTTGAAAGAGGTAGGCCAAGTTTTAAATTGAGAACGAAATGACACAAGCGACTGAGTTGAGCGCACAGAAACAGGGAGAAAGTTCCAGAAAGTACGCCATTTTGCTCTGTAAACAAACTCTGCCTAGCACGACTGCTCTGTTTACTCCTGGCACATACCGAGCCGAAGCAGACGCGCTCCATTTGCAAGCGGGCCTTGTCAAATTAAGTCAATGGCAAAATAACCGCCGGTGTATGGCAAGCCAATATCTCGCTATTAGGGTTAATAAATGGGTTGGCCTCATAATCATCCCACACGATGTAGCCTAGCGCCGCCTATAGCTCGGTTATTGAGTAACTAGAGCCGACTTCCTGCAGATGGGACGAAATATGAGACGAAATGGCTCGATTGTACGAACACGCCACGCTGATGAAAGTGCACTCTGTCTTGATAATATCATTAATAAAAGTCGTCCTGTTTCACAGTTATGCTCGGCAGTCTTAGCGGTCGGCGGGGTCGGACCTAACGCGTTGGACTGTAGATCGATCATTAGGCCTAGGCCTATAATACCGCATGCTTCTAAACTGCTCTAGAATTACCTTAAACGTGAATAGCATATTATTAGCATCATACCGAAGCGTTAGTCCAGTTAGTCATCCTTTCGGCATTTCAGATTTGCTCCATTTAGAGAAACGAGGTGAGTTGAACCGTGTTTTAGTAGTTAGATAGATTCACGTCTGGGTGGAGTCATGGGTAGAACATGGGTTACTTGCTAGTCCTGGATTTCACGTGTACGTATACGAACCTCTGGCGATGCTATTTGAACGACATAGAAGATAAGGTGGTCAATACCTTCCAAGAAGGGTAAAGTAACCTTCAGCTCATACCCTATTTCATTAGCTGATCGAAAATAACGAAAAGAATTATTGGTATATAATTTGGAACATCTGAGGGTGCCGGGTTCAGTTAGGGTGCCATCCGGCATCCTAGGTAGGACGTAGGCCCTATACAGTACTTCAGGCATAACGGATAAATGCATAATTCGCTTATCTGCGTAGAAGCTGGCCGGTACCGTTTTTAATATAAGGCATTTCAATGGAAGACAACTCCGGGTATGTGCATATCGCATAGAGTGCATAATTCGGTTATGTGCATAGCTGACTACAGGCCCATTATGCATTGCTCGGTGTATATCAACGCCGCTTTATTGCATATGCAGCTTAGAACATTCTGGGCGCCTAGGCAGTGCGCCCGAGGACAGCAAACGACTCCGGCTGGTGCCTGGTAGGCCTACAGGCTGGTTGGCTGGTTATGTAGCCTAGTATTGCTACCGGTTGACATTCCGGAGTTTGCACGCTGTTCCTGTTGCTTGCTGTACTGTAACTCCTGTAATCTTTGAATGACGTACTGGATTGGTTTCCCAGTCACCGTAAGTAGGCCTACACGTTCATCGTTAAAGCTCTATGAGTAGCAAAAACGTTAAATGGCTGTAAGACTAAATGTAAATGGCTGTAAGTCTGTAAGACTTTGACGTTATCGGAGCGAGTAGAGGTGCTTAATAGCCTGGAAATTAAAGTCAGTCGTCCATAATGCATTAGATTTCGGTTTTTTGGCAGAGTATTTGGCCATAGGCGTAGACTCTGGGTGTAGCCGGGGCACGTGCCCCCAATAATCGAGGAGAGGGTCATTGCCCTCCCAAAAAATCCAGAGTAGAATTTCTTGAAATATTAAAAACTTCTTCAGAAACAGAGACAAAGAACTGAAATAGGCCTACTATCAGAAATTCCAAAATGAAAACAAGATTTATTTATTTCTTCACTATCTTCTAGTCTTCAAGACTTCAATATGAAGCAAATTTACATATAAACAAAACGAACCCATTTCAGGCCTATAGGTAAGCACGGAAGAGCACATGATGTCATCAGTTTTCGCGCTCTGATTTTCCAGACTCCCATGCCCCTCTTTATTTTGAACAAGTTTACGCCAATGTATTTGACACTTGCACTTCTAATGTAAAGCTTAGATGTAGTAGGCCTATAACTGAATGGTTGCTGAAGGTATTATAGTGCTGTCGGGCTACAGTAGGTCCCATCTCTGTTATTAGCCAATTTTGCACAGTATGCGTATTATGTGCATAAGTCGGTTAATTGTCTATAGATTCAAGGCAGTCCCGAGGCTATGCACTTAAGCGGCGTCGACTATAACTCTTTAACCCTAACAGTGGTCTCTATATATATACCGCGGTTTTTTTTATTCCCTTTCGATATAATTTTTTGCCGGCGTCCACCCACGACTGCTTAGTGCTTAGGCTAAAATTTAATGAACAAATTGACGCAATGCTAAGCTACGTGTCTGTTTGTCTGTTTGTCTGTCTGTTTGTCTGTCTGTCTGTCTGTCTGTCTGCCTGTAGTCTGGGTGTAGCGGGTGGAGTCCTTAATTCTTGAGATTTGGAGTCATCGGTAGAATATAGGACTATGGGTTACTTGCATGATCCTGGATTTCACATCTCTGTCTGTCATGAATTCAGTGGCGTCACTAGGGTTGGTGTCACCCGGTGCGGTTACTCATGGTGTCACCCCACTCCAGACCATGCAGAATCCTTAATAATGATTTTTGTACTAATGTTACCCTTAAATCGTAATTTCTGTATATAACAGAATGTAAGGAGGGTAGCCTAATAATAACTATATTAACAACTAGCAAAATTAAAATTACAAATGCATATATTTTATTTTTTATTTTGATTATTTACCACCAGATCAGCAGTTACATCATTAAAAATCAAATTAGCAAAATTAATATTAATGGACTGTGGAGGGCAATGAAGGTGCCTGCACCGTATAGCCTACAGGCCTTTTAAAATAATGTTCAAAAATACAGAAAATTATATAATTATACAATAGTGTCAATCGGCAAATTTTATATAGGCCCTAATGAAAAATAATTGGAAATGTTGGCTGATTATTTATTAAAACATTGTAATATAGGAATATTATCAGTTAAAATCAGGTTAGCAAATAAAAATATTGATATATGGCAATATACTCATAAATGAAATAATAAAAAAATAACAGAAACAAATACGCAAGCATTTCAGCATTTTGTGAACATCTCGACTAGATCAGAACTTTTCTTTCCTGGCTTTCAAACTTCGAACTTCTGAATCACTTCATCGAAATCAATGCCTTTCGGCAACTCACTTTCAATGATAACATCGCAAGATCGGAAAACCTTGACTGTCCCATGGCAGATCGTAAATAGTTCTTTATAAGTGTAAGCTTTGAAAAGCTTCTTTCACATAAAGCCAAAGACTTAAATCATAAGTCATAAATAATTTTAGGCTTAGTGAATGGGCTGGGAGCCTGGGAGATATTCCACGAAGTCGAATTCAGCTATGAATGTCAAAACGTCTGGTAGGCCTATTGCTCAATCTTTGGCTTCTTCCTAGATTAATCTCTGCTTCTTTCAGATGCCTTCTCAAGTTCTCAGCCTTGGTATTTCTATTAAAGTGCACTCTCAGACACTTCATCATAGAAAGTGGTCAATTTTGGAATGGACACGTTCAACTCAGCTATCAGACCATTCATTTGAACAGTCTCACACATGGCTGCTACTTCTTTTATGGCTTGTTCGATTGAATGCTCCACTGTCACACTGTGCTCCTCGTTTAAAGAAAGTACTAGTGCCCCTAGCTTTTTCACCACGTTGAAGCGTTATTGTTATTGGGTAATATTGACGGCACTGACCGGAGCGCGTTAGAAGGCTATAACATGTAAATTTGTATAGAATTTCAGCTTTAGAAGAATTGATGCAATGAATGTAAGCTGGGCTTACGAAAAATGTTTTTGTTATTGCCCGTTATTGTTAATTTAAAAATAATGAATTTCTGCTGAAACTCTGAATTTTTTTTCTAGACAGTCATTTTGGTGTCACCCCTACGATGGTGACACCCGGTGCGGTCCGCACTCCCCGCACCCCCCTAGTGACGCCACTGCATGAATTATAGATCTGTCTGTTTGCTACCAAAAAGAAATCATGCCCTTCACTCTTCGACTCCTGCTGCTCTTTATACTTTGTAACACCTGGCGTAACACCTCGGTTCCAATTATAGATCGATGTTTGAAGAGTTTGGCTGCACGAATGCATACGTGCTTAGCTACGTATAGCTACATGTATCGTACATATATGCACCAAGTATCAATCAATCAATCAGCTTATTGAACACCGATAATAACAATCGATGTTACAGTCTCTCAAAGAAAGTATTCGTAGGCATTTAAAGGAACAAGTTCGGCCACCATGGTCACCTAGTTTCCTATGACAGAATAAATTCATGACATGACGGCGTTTTCAACAGCGTCACAATTCATCGTGTTTTTTACCTTTGCACATGCAAGGGTCCTAATCGAAAACGGACGATCCCTCTATCAAGGAATATTGACTCAAAAGAACAAAGCCTCATACATATATACATACAGCCTGATACAGGCATATACATAGATATATTCATTCTTACATACATACATCCATGCCTGTATATACATACATACATACATACATACATATAAACACACATTCATATATTCATGCATACATACACATGTACATACATGTACATCCATGCATGCATACATACATACATACATTCGTTCATACATACCTACATACATTCATACATATATACATACATAGTGACATACATCCATGCATCCAAACACACATACATACTGTCATACACAGTATTACACACACATACAAACATGTACGCAACATACATGCATTCATACATACATACATACATACATACATACATACATACATACATACATACATACATACATACATACATACATACATACATACATACATACATACATTGCGGGTTCGAATCCACCTCAAAACCGCCGCGTAGGGACCCTGGGCAAGTCCTTCACTCGCAATTGCTCATGCGCTTCGGGGTGAAACTCCGATTCAGCGTCCGCGCAGTAGTCGGGAGCGCCTCTGAATGGGAATCTGGAAGGGGCGCTATAACAAGTGTTCAAATACAATACAATACAATACATACATGCATTCATACATACATACATACATACATACATTCATACATACATGCATATATGCATCCATTCATGCATAAATACACACATATACAGACATACATATGTAGCGGGAAAACTGCGATGATGTTTATAGTAGGCCCTACTAGCTGGACAGTTTCGCAGGCCTAAGGTCACGCTGTTCAGTAAGTTGAGGTAAGTTGAGGATTCGGGAAAGGTGCCTTAATTATTCAGCTTCCTGCTTCCTGTTTGTGACCCGCTTCTCCTTCCGTTTCCAAGCAGCTTTCTGTCAAGGCCACTATCTTTTTGATGCTCAGAGGAGGCATTGTTCTTTCATTATTATACTAGATGTTTCTATTATTAATAGTAGTATAGGCTATGCTATACTGTAGTATATTATATAATATTTTATTATTTTATGTTGGTATTCCTTGACGGAGGGGATCATCCATTTTCCAATAAGACCTTCTGTCACCTTCTGTGCACAAATCTCTTCCACTCAACCTCTGCTATATTTTTTGTGTGAGATTCAGCAGCAGAGAGTGGGGACTGGGGAGGATGGAAAAATTAACATTTCTAGCTAATAATAGGGCCTACAGCACACTTAAACCACTGTAATTATGCAAGTATGGGTGTGTTACAAAATCTAATAGTCTGGGTGTGGTTCTGAAACCTGGCATCTGGCAGACTGTCCTTCAGTTGATATGTCAGACAACATCCTGGTGCCTGCACTGTGTGGGTGGTTGAGATTCTGCCTACGTCAGCGCATAGTTATGGGAATGAGTTTAATTATCTGTCAATTTTGCTTTGACTATGTACTTCAGATTAAGCGATGGCCATTGGTTTCAGCTTCTTTAATGTAGACTTCTTGTATTTGTGTAAAATGTTCAGGTCATCAGCCTTATATAACTGAAGCTAACGTTTAGCTTCCTTCAACAATCAGCTGGATATGTCGAAAAACATTCAGAATGTTGTTGAATCGTACAACAAATTTTTTACCGAAGAAGGTACTTTGGCTTCCTTATAATTCAGTCTTTATCATGTTAATATTCATTAGACAGTTTGGTGTTTTTTTACTAATATTCAGTGAACGATTGACTACGATTTGCACACGGTTGCGGGTTCGAGTCCACTGAACGGACTGTACTGTAATGACCTTGGGCAAGTTGTGTGCACAGTCGAATTTGGTGCCAGCATCAGCTGGGAAGGACGGGCAAATCTAGCAGTGAGCTAGTGCCATGTCCTGAACCTTGGGATTCTCAGGTCAAAGGGTCAAACATCAGAGCCTACTCCATGTTCCACTATGGGTCCTGGGACTTTACTAGTTACTTCTACTCATGGTTGTCGTAATCGTAATCGTAAACACTAAACTTCTAAAGTGACACTCGAAAGCCAAGCGCAGGGTACCAGCTTATTCACGAGCGCTGCATCGAGTCAAAGAGGTTTTCCAAAAGGTAGTCAGAAAGAGGTCCGAATCCGGTTGCCAGCAGGGACGTAACTGACGTTGCGCTTGGGGAGGGCTTAAGCACCCCCCCCCCAACTAAGCTGAAGCCCCAAAAATAAATCAAGCCTCGGCCCCACTATAGGCTTGGGCTCCCGCACTCGCCATGCTTACGGCTCAGAGCCCCCCCTCCCAACTAAAAGTCCTACACACGTCACTGGTTGCCCGGGTCATAGGGGTAGAGCAGGCCTATACCTGTTAAGGTGGTGCCGTTTAGGTGAGCAGGACATGGCAAGTTCTGTATGCCCTAGGCCCGGAATGTTGGGATTCGTCCCTAGCCGGCTGAAGGGCCAAACAGTGGAAATGAATGCCGGCAAATGCATTATCCACTACAGACCATTGGAGCTCTGCTATAAACACGAACTGAAAATCTAACTGAAATTAAAATAATAATAATAAGTTGG
>JACEVL010000162.1:337500-345000 GCA_020284085.1 Aporrectodea caliginosa
ACAATATACAGTACAATACAATACCCATGGCTGTCTCAGGGCTAGCTTTAGAGACCGCTCTTCTTCTTCTTACCTTAAGCGACTATCAGTCGATGCCTTCTAGATTAGATTAGATTAGATTAGACTGATTCACTTATGTTTTCACGGCACTATAGAAGTCATTAGAAAAGATTAGATTAGATTAGACTGATTCACTTATGTTTTCACGGCACTGTAGAAGTCATTAGAAAAGATTAGATTAGATTAGACTGATTCACTTATGTTTTCACGGCACTATAGAAGTCATTAGAAAAGATTAGATTAGATTAGACTGATTCACTTATGTTTTCACGGCACTATAGAAGTCATTAGAAAAGATTAGATTAGATTAGACTGATTCACTTATGTTTTCACGGCACTATAGAAGTCATTAGAAAAGATTAGATTAGATTAGACTGATTCACTTATGTTTTCACGGCACTGTAGAAGTCA
This sequence comes from Aporrectodea caliginosa, assembly GCA_020284085.1. Lineage (NCBI taxonomy): Eukaryota > Metazoa > Annelida > Clitellata > Crassiclitellata > Lumbricidae > Aporrectodea > Aporrectodea caliginosa. The sequence continues at coordinate 337,972 of JACEVL010000162.1, forward strand.
TTAGAAAAGATTAGATTAGATTAGACTGATTCACTTATGTTTTCACGGCACTGTAGAAGTCATTAGAAAAGATTAGATTAGATTAGACTGATTCACTTATGTTTTCACGGCACTATAGAAGTCATTAGAAAAGATTAGATTAGATTAGACTGATTCACTTATGTTTTCACGGCACTATAGAAGTCATTAGAAAAGATTAGATTAGATTAGACTGATTCACTTATGTTTTCACGGCACTATAGAAGTCATTAGAAAAGATTAGATTAGATTAGACTGATTCACTTATGTTTTCACGGCACTGTAGAAGTCATTAGAAAAGATTAGATTAGATTAGACTGATTCACGTATGTTTTCACGGCACTATAGAAGTCATTAGAAAAGATTAGATTAGATTAGACTGATTCACTTATGTTTTCACGGCACTGTAGAAGTCATTAGAAAAGATTAGATTAGATTAGACTGATTCACTTATGTTTTCACGGCACTATAGAAGTCATTAGAAAAGATTAGATTAGATTAGACTGATTCACTTATGTTTTCACGGCACTATAGAAGTCATTAGAAAAGATTAGATTAGATTAGACTGATTCACTTATGTTTTCACGGCACTATAGAAGTCATTAGAAAAGATTAGATTAGATTAGACTGATTCACTTATGTTTTCACGGCACTATAGAAGTCATTAGAAAAGATTAGATTAGATTAGACTGATTCACTTATGTTTTCACGGCACTATAGAAGTCATTAGAAAAGATTAGATTAGATTAGACTGATTCACTTATGTTTTCACGGCACTATAGAAGTCATTAGAAAAGATTAGATTAGATTAGACTGATTCACTTATGTTTTCACGGCACTATAGAAGTCATTAGAAAAGATTAGATTAGATTAGACTGATTCACTTATGTTTTCACGGCACTATAGAAGTCATTAGAAAAGATTAGATTAGATTAGACTGATTCACTTATGTTTTCACGGCACTATAGAAGTCATTAGAAAAGATTAGATTAGATTAGACTGATTCACTTATGTTTTCACGGCACTATAGAAGTCATTAGAAAAGATTAGATTAGATTAGACTGATTCACTTATGTTTTCACGGCACTATAGAAGTCATTAGAAAAGATTAGATTAGATTAGACTGATTCACTTATGTTTTCACTTGCTCACCATCGTTTATGCATAATGACTTGCTCTTGATCATAAGTAAGTTAAGTATATCCTTTATTGAACCAATTGTAAACCGCATTTTGGTGTATAATTATTATGAAGTACAATTTACTCAGAGTCCCATACTTACTCACTGGTTTATAAGTTTATCGATTGTTGCTTGTAGCATACTTTGGTAGCGCTCTGAACTGCCTTGTACACGTCGTCATGTACGCCTACTATGGTCTGTCTGTGATACCTCAGCTCAAGGGAAAGCTCTGGTGGAAACGATACATCACTAGGCTTCAGCTGGTATGGGCTAAAACGGTTCTCATATCTTGCAAAGCTTACAACGAAACCTCCGTATGCGTGAAAATAGCTTTCAAAGTTACTGAGACCTCGATATAATATGTCATGCTAAATGTACTGCTGAGGAGCTCTATACAGGAATCTATACAAGAATGTTACAATGCTTGTGAATAAGTTGGTGCCTGCACTCTGCTTTCAGGTAGTGCTCTAGAAATTTTGAGATTGCAATTATGATCTGTATATGATTGAGGAGTTTCTGTGGAGATAAGTAACTAACTCCTCAGTCGTATAAAGATAAAGGTAAAACACTTGTTTACTTAGGCCTACCTCCACTTACTAATACTTGTTAGTGTGTTACCTTTGCCTTAATGCTTCTGAGTCTTGCTTTCATAAGGACATTTAAACGAGTGTGTTGTTTTCACCTATTATATATGGTTATGTTTTAGATCCAGTTTTGCATAACGCTTTCGCATACGCTGTACTCGATCTACATCAGATGTGATTTTCCGCCCTGGGGCCAGTACCTTCTTGCTGGCTACATGTTGTTCATGCTCGTCCTCTTCACAAACTTCTACATTCACGCCTATATTATAGGTCAACGCAAACATCATCACGAGAAGAATGGCAAGGGCCTGTCAACGAATGGCAAGGGCCTGTCAACGAATGGCGTCACTAACGGATCGGCCACCAATGGCGCCACTTTAGATAGGAAGCTTAAATGATTTTGACATCCAGATGGCGTTAGTGTTCAGAGAAGTTCTGAAAAGTTCCGATAGATTTTGAAGCGTAGGCCTATTTCAGGCAAAAAGATGTCCGTATAAGAACCAAAATTTATCTGGTTTTTATTATTCAATTATTTATGTCATGTAACATATTTCAGCTGTAAAAGTGGTATATTTAGTATTTTACTGATCATTTTGTTGCATTGTATGAGAATGCATATACGTGTAAAAAACCTGTAACAGAAATAAAAGGGAACATGTAAAAATACTTAAATGAAGATAGGTAATAAAGAATTACTATGACATTGGTTTACAGTGTAAAAATAGACTTACACTTAAGTCTTTTTGAAAATCCTGTCTGGTTTCTTAGGGTCATATATTAACAGTAAAATGGAAGTGCACATGAAGTCCAAAGGTGTTTACAAGATCTAAAACTCTTGTAATTTCACAGAGACCATTTCTCTACAGTCAATGCATGCTGCCAAAGTAGCCTACCTGCTCAGGTAACATAAGCTGATATACTGACTTCTATTGCGCCATTACAATGATGCACAATTTAATCGATTGTACATTGGAGAGGCAAAGTCTCCTTTTAGACGAGGCAAAGTAGGGTAAGGTAATTAGGGTAAATATATAAGGTGAGGTAAGTGCAAGTATGTCAGAAAAGGTGAGACTTAACAGATATAAACCGCAATAACTCTCCATTGTCCGATACTAGACAATTATGTGGGCATAATACAGGCGCACTGATTTATCAGATTAACGAATTCTACTAGTGAATGCATATCGGCTAAAAGTAAGAGTGTGGGGTGGAACTTATGAAATTACTAAGAAACGCCTCCCTTCATCGAATTATCCTCTGAGACAAACATCTTCCCTTCATACAAATCGAAATTCTTATACATGTACTTAAATTCCTCTTCTGTTGAGGATGCAAATGATCATGATGATGACATTAATAAAATTGATGAATATAGAAATGATGATCTTGATGATGATCACGATAATAATAATGAGATAAGGACGCATTGGCTATTGTAATGTCACGAACACGCATCAAATGAATTGATGTCCCAATAAACAGCTACTACGTTCAATGGACCCCCCCCCCTACTGGGGCAACTGGTAACGAGATACATGTACCCCATTTGTCCCACCAACGTGTCTATCAGAGTCTTCAGAGATGTCATTACCGGACTGCATTCTTGACGTGTGTAGGATACAGACGATTGCTTTGCTACGATTGTTAGTAGGCCTAATTAAATTAGTTCACGAAAATATCTTTTGAAAATAACAGTCTGGCGTGTTAGCCTAAACGAGCGAACATGAGACACAGTTACCTGCATGTATTGTTTTGTATTTAAATACATTATAAAGCACCTCTAGCAGTAGCAACTATTCAGAGGCGCTTCACTGTGGACAGTTCCGTGTTTCAAGGTACTGTTTATACAAAGAAGTAAAATTCTCCCATTCGTTGGAAAATGCCGTCGTATTATCCCTTTACTTCTATAGGTTATTTCCTGGAAATGACATTGCAATGTAGAATTCTGACCGCCAGTTTTCTGAATAGTTCTGAATCGGACTACTACGCATGGAAATTCCTGCAGGATTGGCAAACAAATGTAGGCCTCTCAAATAGACATTAGGCCCACATTACGAATGATTCGCGTTTTCAAGTAGTCGTGTTAGATTGCTATTAAGAATGATAATAATAGGATACCTAAGTCCATTCGAGTATTAATCAGTGCAGTTTACTTCTCTATGCGAACTTTGTTAAACTGTCGTCTTTCAGATTGTATTCCCATTCGGGCATCCGCTTTGAAAACAGCGCACCTGTTGGGAAACGCCGCATTATATATAGGGTACCTGCTTTGGTGTAGGCCTACAGCTTTGGGGTTGGCATCGTCAAGGTCTATGGCAGATGATACAAGGAATTATTTTGGCAGCTGATGCTCGACCAGGGCTGGTACTCTATGCGTGAAACGTGGCAACGGAGGCTTGTAGTGGCCTACAACCAGGGATTGAATTGTAGGGGTTGGGGTTAGGAGGGTTCAACCCCATAATTCATTTTTCAACGCCTCCCGTAAATTCTCAAAAACTACATTGGGGTGGGTTGTAAAATCCCTCAGCATAGCTTTCAGTTGTTCATTAAAATTATATTCCTTTCCTCGTGCATCCAAATATTTTCAACATGTGTGAGCCTCAGGATCTTTGGCACAGTAAAGGATCGAGTACACGTATATTCACCCCCCCCTACAATTTAGCACGAATACCGGTTTTAGGTACGTAAGAAATTCTGGTGGGAGCACCTGGACGTGTAAGAATTATCAAACCCTCGTTCAAATCTGACAATTCAAACCCTGAGTACACCATATTATGACCATATTATGCTGATTCTGCTGTAGATGATTGCGCCTCCAAATTTCTTTGCACATGACAATATCCGAACCAGATATTTCTTCTGTGTTAGCATTATGGCTCCTCGTTGATCGGATGACACCTGGCTACAACCAAACCTGACTTTTCTTGGCATTAGCGCATGGCTTCCTGTGGATCAGACGTTTGTTTAAATGTGACATCTGGGTAGCGCTGAGCAGGTGCCTCGTTTGATGAAGCACATCTGGTACCTCGATGATTCTTCGGTACCGGTAGTAGAAACCTGACTATCACCAATACAGCATCAGCATATTGCTCCTTGTGGGCCAGATTTGTCTTTAGGTTTGGCATCTCGTTACCTTTTGAGTGGACGCATGATTCTTTCGCATGGCACATGACTATACTATACCACTATCAGATGATGATTCTGAGGCATTGGTGAAGTCTGAATACCCGAGACGACCTAGCTGTTTCTTTGGCTTTAGAACCCGAAGACCCAACTATATAGGCTACCATTCGGACGTCGCATTAAATGCAATACGTTGCTTCAAAAGTCACAGTCTGCTGTGAACTGTGCTGCAGTAAAGTCCATCGATTCGTTTCTGCGAGTGAGTAAGTAGGTGAGTAGTTAGAGCGCAGCCAATGGTAGGCTGCTGGGCCATCTACATGAGGGTGCAGCCGCAGCAGTATTTCTGTGGATAGTCGGGCGCGTAGACGAGCATCTCCTTCCCGTAGACCCAGTATCGACCCTGTTTACCGTTCCAGGAGAAGTCGCACTCGGAGACTGGAACCATTCTCAATCGCTGTCTCTGTCAACACAATTTACAAACGAACATAATGCATGCCACTCTAATATATGCAATTACTATTAGCAGAGTAGCTGAACGCTAGTTCGACACAATGTTCCTTCTTATATGTAAGATCTTCAATTCCCTAATTGTAATTATAATATTGTAATCCAACATTTACAAAGCGTCACTCAATTCAATTCAAAGTCGCTCTCGACCCAAGTCAGCGCTAATTCAAAACCCAAAAGGGAGGCAACCACATGCCGGAGCGCAAACGTACCACCCAACAAAACTACCTATTCTTATCACTGTTCCTCTCCATATTCGTGTCTGCAGCTGCTTTCTCCTGGTCCCATCCATGTCCTAGCCTATCTTTAAACAATCGGAGGACCAATCGTCTAATTATTATTATTTGATAATAATTATAGCCTCGGCGATGCAGCATGGTATCATTGACGCAGCTTTTGTGTGGCACTGAGAACTTTTGGAGGGTTACATCTACATTTACAACAGCTGCTGTCTCAGCTCAACTTACATGTGTATCTTTTTAATCGAAACTCCGTTTCTAAGCTTTTTCTCTGTTCAGCACTTTTAGAACTATCGAATCAGGTTATAGGCCTATGGCAATCAAATTAGATAAGATAATGTAAGAGCAGATTAGGTACATAAGATGAGGGGAAACCGAAAACAATCGTTTACCTGCATGATGATTCTGGCGAAGTGGAATTCCCGCAGGTGCTCGTTCAGCAAAGCATGCGACGCTTTGCACAACTCCTGTTCCGGATGATTGACTATTGGCCACACCTACACACACAGGTAAATCTACTGAAGTGAATGGATGGGTGGGCGGATGGATGGCTGCATGGATGATTCCTGAGATGGACGGATAGAACAATGAATGGATGCATGGATGTATGTCTGGATGTATGCATCGAAAGATGACAAGATGGATCCAAGGATGAAAAGAACGATGGATGGATGGATGGATGGATGGATGGATGGATGGATGGATGGATGGATGGATGGATGGATGGATGGATGGATGGATGGATGGATGGATGGATGGATGGATGGATGGATGGATGGATGGATGGATGGATGGATGGATGGATGGATGGATGGATGGATGGATGGATGGATGGATGGCTGGCTGGATGGATGGACGGACGGGTGGATGGATGGATGGATGGACGGATGCAGGTGCTTCTATCCCTATACAGGGCAGGGCGCTGAGCCCAGTGAAAAACAGAGGGGAAGATTTTTTTCAATTTTTATCACACTTTCTTCGCATAAATAGAAGTTGGATTTATGATATTTTAGCAGACGAAACCTATGAATTCCAGACACATTTTCTAAATCAGAAATGAGCTAAAATTTACGTCGGCAATATGGGATCTGGGAGGCAGTGTTTAATATAGACGTCTCTGGGGGGTAAAGTTCCCCCCAGGATCGAGTTCCCCCACCCCCAGAAAAATTAAAGAGATGAAATTATGTATAGAAAGTGTGAAATTTATGGATAATTGCAGGATTTATCATGTGGGAAACTGTTGTTGAAAAACTGTCGTTACTACCCCCCCTCGAAAGTTTTTGGTGGAAAAGTTTCGTTACTACCCCCCCTCGAAAATTCTTGGGAAATTCTTGTTACTACCCCCTCGAGAAAAATCTTGGAAAACACTCGGTACTTT
>JACEVL010000162.1:350000-355000 GCA_020284085.1 Aporrectodea caliginosa
GAGAACTTTTATAGAGCCACTATTGTAAAGCAATGATATCCTGGAGACCTGGACCATCTCTTGATGATACTGATTTTATTATCTTCACTTTTTATTCATTTTATTTATATTTTTATTTAGGTTCGTCGTTTTTTATTTATTACACTTGGACGAATGAACGAATGATTGATTGATAGATAGATGGATGGATGGATGGATGGATGGATGGATGGATGGATGGATGGATGGATGGATGGATGGATGGATGGATGGATGGATGGATGGATGGATGGATGGATGGATGGATGGATGGATGGATGGATGGATGGATGGATGGATGGATGGATAGATAGATAGATAGATAGATAGATAGATAGATAGATAGATAGATAGATAGATAGATAGATAGATAGATAGATAGATAGATAGATAGATAGATAGATAGATAGATAGATAGATAGATTTATTCATTTATTTATTTGTTTAATACGCTCTTGATTCTTAGATGGACGGAAGCATGCCAATAAAGCTTAGCCTGTGGATACTCCTTTACTCATTATCAGATCTCCTCCGAGTCCGCCTTTGCTTATTACCAGATTTACTTCTGGGTCCGCAAACGCTATTTTCGGTCCACATAATATAGCTTTTTCGCGTTGTACGATAGAAATAGCAGCCGCAGAGCAAAATCAGACAGAATTTCACTCTTCACAAAGTAACACAAACTCAGAACTGGATACAGTTCAGGGTGATCGAAACGTTTACACTCAGGGATCGTTCCTCTACAGGTTCGAACACGTTCGGAGTAGGCTATACCCGGAAGATAACATACGACGTGGAACATGAGCGAGGAGTTTTGGCAGATTAAAGTCATGAAACGCAGATGATTTTTTTATTAGGATTTGTTTCACAGCTGTTCCTGACATACTCCGTTTCCATTGGGTAAAGTAAGCACACTTGAGTCGTGCAAGGCGCAGGGTTTGTTTTTAAACCCTGTTCCACTAATATTCCGATCATGCTCAGAGTAGGTCTAAACGTGGTGCAACACCCATATGAGTAGAATGTACAGTAATACATAATTTATGTGATGCTCAATTTAGGATGGGCTTCCTGTAGCTCTTCGCTCGGTGTCCAGAGCCCTTGCCACCAAGTTTTATTCCAAACTTAAGACTGTTCTCTTTAGTCGGGGTTGAGCCGAGAGTGCTCCTGAGTAGATAAGCTTGAAGGTTCGCTATATAAATCTCCGATATAAAGAAATGAATGAATGAATTCTCAGAGTATACAACGTTTCGACGTGGAACAAGAGCGGGTAGAGTCTAGAGACGGTATTTAGTAAGCAGAGTAAAGTCGTGGAACGCACAGGGTTTGTTTACAGCTCGGTCTGTTTGAGTGCATGCTTAGCGCTGTCTGAGTGTGTCTGTCTATATTTGCGTATCCGTCTGTATCTACATGCAATGCTGTGTATGTCTGTATGCACGTTTATCAGGATGCGTGCGTGCGTCTTCCCGTATGCGTGCATTGATCAATATGCCTCTGGCGTATCTCTTAATTGCTAATGTACACACCGTAATGAGCGCTTTGAGTTACACGTGCCGCTATATAAATTATGTATTAAAAAACTTACTGTATATTCTGTTCACGTACGTGTGTACATGTGTGGCCGTGTGTATGTGCGTGTGTATGTGTGCGTGTGTGTGTGCATGTGTGTGTGTGTGTGTGTGTGTGTGTGTGTGTGTGTGTGTGTGTGTGTGTGTGTGCGTGTGTGTGTGTGTGTGTGTGTGTGTGTGTGTGTGTGTGTGCGTGTGTGTGTGTGTGTGTGTGTGTGTGTGTGTGTGTGTGTGTGTGTGTGTGTGTGTGTGTGTGTGTGTGTGTGTGTGTGTGTGTGTGTGTGTGTGTGTGTGTGTGTGTGTGGCGTCTCGAATTGTCACACGGAATGTGGTGCGATCAATATACCTGTGTAGGGTTCCTGCTCCCAGGCCGTGCTTCTCGATTCGATGTAGGTTTCCAGAGTATACTGCAATCAGAACGACATACAAAACAATAACCACACATGCACGCACGCACACGCACACATGCTTACACACACACACGCACACACTCAAGGCCTAATATTCACGCATACATGGCATATCCATGGTCATAATTATATATTTATACAACGCATGTTAATGTGAGGTATACATGTACATAGTACATGTATACAGTTTGTCTTTGAATATATTATATATATATGTAAATATTATGTATATATATATATATCGATTCTTACTTAACAATACATAGACATATACATTATACTTGGTAGAACATTCATACACACATCTTACGCCTCTGAGTAGTAACCTTGAAGAGGTGCTATATAAATCTTCGTAATGAATACACACGCCTAAGCGCTTATGCAGTTTTTCTATGGATAATATAATCCATAACATTAATATAAGTCTAAATAGAGCATAAATTTATCCATAGAAAAGTGCATCTATAGAAAAAAGTGCATAGCACACGCACACATATATAACACATAACGTATTTGCAGTTCATATATATAATATATATAACACATGACGTATATACAGTGCATATATATATATACAGTACATATATATAGTACATATATATATACAGTATATATATATATAGTCATATGGTCATTTTCCAGATGTATCTAACGGATGCATGTGCAGAGATGTTGAGAGTGAGTTGGAGACTGGAAAATTCAATCAATCAATCTGTTGTGTGACCAGAAAATCAATGACACACTATTAGAATTACAACAACCGTATTGTGTGTACACCTGGGAACTGCATGGCACAAACATATATGTCTCTGTAAGTCTGTCTGTCTCTGTCTGTCTCTGTCTGTCTTCCTCTCTACCTCACTCCGTCTCTGCATCTATTCATCTTTGTCTCCCTTTCTATTTTCTCTGTCTGTCTGTCTGTCTGTCTGTCTGTCTGTCTCAGCCTATAAATTATCAGTCTCTGTATGTGTGCCTGACAGCATACATGTAGATGGTGTTTAATCACTTAAGTTAATATTAAATCTCAACTTTTAACGACTTTAACTCAGTAAAACCCTTAGTGACGTGTTGTACCAAGAGAAATGTACGGGGCCCGGAACAAACCTTGATGGATGTATACTCGGTCCAATGCTGCACTACTGATGAAGACAGACTGCGTTCGGAGAGTAAGATATGATTGGAACCCATTTATACCACACCAGTGTCTATGGCGATAGAGCAGGAAGGCATGATCGACAGTGTCGAAGGAGGCCACAGATAAGTTCAGAAGAGCAAGTCGGTAACTTTACCGTTGTCTAGACTCCATAGAACGGATAATATAGGCCCCTTATTGTGCACAGAGAGAAGAGCTGTCTCGGAGTAGTGGAATTGAAAATGGAGAAGTAAGAAATTTGAAGATAAGCAGCTAGAATAACAGAGAGAGAGAGACAGACAGACAGACAGAGACAGAGACAGAGACAGACGGACAAACAGATAGACAGGCAGAGAGACAGAGAGACAGAGACTCAGACAGACGCACAAAGACAGACAGAGAGAAAGAGATAGAGAATAAAATAAAATAAAATGGAATGACCTGAAATAGAATTATTTCATTAAATGGAACGTAACTGAGTAGAATGGAAAGTGTTGGATTGGACCGCATTGCGTGCAAGGAAAGACTTAGACGACTACATTGGATTATAATTGATTGAATTATACTAAATTAGGATAGGTTCGATAGAATTAGATTGAATTCATAGCAGATTATTCTAGATTAGGTTAGATTAAATTAAAAGCCACCAACTCTACAAACAGCCTTGCCCGCTCGCAACTCCTACAGGCGCCTGTATGCCAACGATATTCCAGCAGCCTCTGTCGCAAAACTTTCTTCTACCGTCAAAGTAACGGAATTTAATTTAATCCAATTATAGAACGCATTTAGCAAGTGCTGCTCCCAATGAAGACTGATCGTATACGGGGCCTTTACACCTCACGTAAACCCAGTCATTGTACCATCCAGAAATGCAGCAAGCCTTCCATGAGTCCTTCCATCTATGCTAAGGGTCTATATAGTGTACGCCCATACGCCTCATGTACATAGCCACTGTCCCATCCAGGAGAACAGCAAGCCTTCCATGATCTCTTCCATCTCTAAGCTAAGGGACACAGAATAGAACTTCATTAGATCTAGATAAGATTAAATTATAGCAGACCAGGACATGTGTACACTTGATACAACCAAATTGGCCAATCCAATACAAAGGGACGCATTCCTCCAGTGATGCATCGAAGTTTAAAATACAGGGAAAATATCGTTTGATATGAGCTTTCAAGGTCAACTTGTTTTAAAGCCATTTATTCGTTAGCACATGATTGGAAGTTATTGGCAGTAATCAGTAAATCAAATATTAACGAATTAAATAAGATGCCACTTTATTCATCAAGCTCAGTCATAAGTCTTATATATATAATTATATGTATTATACTACTTATAGCCCCGTAACTTAAATGTTAATCAGCTGTGTGAATATACGCATATACTAGGGCTGGTACCCCTTTTAATTAATCGATTAAGCTCTAAAATTTAACTTCGATTAATTGATTAAATTCGATTAATTTGATATCCGCTACGTAAAACTATTAAAAAGATAGTAACTGAGTCAGTAACTACTTTCTATCTACAAAAAACTTCAATCATTCCACATGCTGAAGCGATGTGTTTGAAGTTTGAACCACGGTAAATGAACTGTTTGTTGAAATGCAGACAGTTAATTTTGTCGCCATGGATCTTCGCCTTTTCTATCGACATTTACCTTTAATGCAAAATGATGGCTTAACTTTCCACTCAAACGTTTCACGGTGTCATTATTCGCAATATTGTTTACTCCAGAAATGGGCCGCTGGACATAATTCAATAAGTAAAAAAATAATCAAACAAGCTGAAATTAATCGATTAAACATTTGAACGATTAATCGATTAATTAATAGTTAAAATCCGCAACCCTATAGGATATACATATACTAGGTT
>JACEVL010000162.1:360000-620000 GCA_020284085.1 Aporrectodea caliginosa
TTCTTCCTTCCCTCCACCCTTCCTTCTGTCCTTCCCTCCTTCCTTTCCTTCCTTCCTTCTATCCTGTCCTTATTTCCCTCCTTCCTTCTTTCCTTCCTTCCATAATGATTTGATGATGATCTTTCCTCCATCCTTATTATTATTATTATTATTATTTATTACTATTATTATTATTCTGCTAATCCCTATTATTCCCTTTATTATTATTATTATTCCTCCTTCCTTCCATCCTCTCCGTATTTCCCCATCATCATGATTCATACTGATGATGATGATGATGATGATGATGATGATGAAGATGGCGACGATGACAATGATGATGACAATGATGATGATGGCGACGATGACAATGACGATGACGTTGATGATGCTACGATAGACGACCACACAAGTAGATAAGCAGGCAGTTGATTTGACAAATGAAGACAGCCGACAGACGGGTAACAATGCAAGAAGCAGCTGCAGCAACCCATACACATAGTCTGCGATGCCATTCATCAGTCTGTCATTATTAAGACCTTGCATAAAATCGGTCCAATAATAATCGGCCGTTTGACCCTGATGACATCATGATGACGATTGTCATCAAGATCGTCGATCGGCGACGATCACAATCACGATGACGTTGATGATGCTAGATAGTCGACCACACAAGTAGATAAGCAGGCAGTTTATTTGACAAATGAAGACAGCCGACGGACGGGTAACAATCCTATACAACCAGCAGCAGCTGCTGTAGCCTCTTCCCAATCCTATATTCTGCGATGCCATTCATCAGTCTGTCAACCTTGCATAAAATCGGTCCAATAATAATCGGTCGGTCGTTCTGACCAACCATCATCATAATGATCGCCATTGTCATCATCATCGTCATCGTCATCGTCATCTTCATCATGGGGGTCGTGGCGCATTGGAAAACATCTGGCACAGAGACCGAGAGGTACCGAGTTCGAGCTTCTTCTTCTTCGGATATGCTTTGTAGGCTGCTATTAGCGCCGTTGTATTGCAGGCTATCTGTTAGCGATAGATAAGATTGCTACTGATAACATGTAAATGTACAGTGCAGTGCGTTTGTCAGGCGCTTATTAAAAGAAAAGATTATATTTTATTATTATTATTATGGTGACGATGATGATTGTGATGATACCGACAGCGATGATAACGATGCTGCTACTGATTATGATTATGATGATGGCGACCACAATTATGTAGACCTTATATATTGATTGATTGATTGATATCTATCTATCTATCTATGAGATGTTATGTCATGCTATTCTATGCTATGTTATATTATGTTATGTCACAGTCAGTCCTTTTCAGTTATGGTTTTTCAGTTACGCTCCTGAGTAGTCACCTTGACTCAGCATTTTAAAGTTTCAGTTACAGTTACAGTTAACTGACCAACTTTTAAAGTTATTTTGCTATTTCAGTTACAGGAATAGTCCGATTTAGGCCACACACACAGGAAAGGGGTGGAAGCGAATAAGCGAGGGGAGTGACTGTGAGGCTGTGCCATCAGTGGTGAAGGTCTTGGCTGAAGTACCACCTTAGGGCGCTACGCGAGGTGGACAGGCTCAGCAGGAGGCCTGAAAAATGGCAAACGTGGGCGGCATCGCCGCCTTTGATACCACATGTGGATCTCAGAGCCAGTCCTAAGCCTGGACTCTCCAACAGTTAAGCCAAGGTCGAACGGCAGAGGCAGATATCTGTTCGTAAAGAAAGGCTGGGGCTTGGGCAATGCAAGCATTGGACTGGGGCTGGGGCTCGGGGCATGGGATGCAAGCGCTGGGGCTGGGGCTGGGGCTGTATTGTATTTGGGGCTGGTTATAGCGGCTGGGGCAGGGGCTGGGGCTGAGGCGCTGGGGCTACTGCGCGAACGCTCCTTCTTAGGCAGCGGCGGTTGATGCGCATGACACGTAAATCCGGTCATCAGAAGCTGCGCCTAATTCCACCTCCACCATCATCGTCGTCGTCGTCGTCTTCGTCGTCATTATCATCGACGTTCTATCATCTTTTATATCATCGTCGTCGTCGTCGTTATAATGTCGTCGTCATCATTGTCATCATCGTCGTCGTCGCCATTATTATGATGACCGTCGTAGTCATCATAATCGTCGTCGTCGTCATCGTAATTATAGTAATCGTCAACATCATAATCATGTATCTGTCCGGCTGTTAGACTATCTCTCTTTGTCCGCCTGTCTGTCCCTGCCTGTCCGTGTTCTTGTTTGTCTGTCCGTCTATTTGTCTGCCCTCCTGTCTGTCTGGGTGTGTGCTTCTGTAAGACGATGTCCTTCGGAGCAATCACAGTATCTTGGGCGCGTGCATTCGATGCCAGGGAAGGAAATCGATATTCGTTCCTGCACCGACATATCAGGCTACAACACTACATCCCTGCATCGCGACATCCTTACATTGCTACATCGCTAGATAGACCTACATTGCTGTATCCCTACGTCGCTACATTCTTGTATCGCAACATCCATACATCGCAATGTATGTATGATGTATGTATGAGCACTTGTTATAGCGCCCCTTCAAGATTTCTACTCAGAGGCGCTCCCGACTACAGCGCGGACACTGAATCGGAGTTTCACGCCGAAGCGCATGAGCAATTGCGAGTGAAGGACTTGCCAGGGTCTCTACGCGGCGGCTTGAGGTGGATTCGAACCCGCAACCCTCCGGCTGCAAGGCACCAGAACATACCCCTACACAACCGCGCCCCAAAATATCCCTACATTACCTTTTTCAGCTATACATGGCTGACTAATGTACATTTTCATTTGCAATGGCATCCTTGCATAGGTCAAAGCTGTATTGTGCAACTAAGAAAAGCATAGGTGAGGTAACTCTGCAATTTTAAGAGTGTGCCATCTCAAAAACACGAAATTCCAACCTACACCTCTCAAGTGCACTGACAAACAGACACACACAGACATACATAGAACCGGACAGATAGACATGCAGACATATGGATGGACAGGTAGACAGACAGATTAACAGACAGACGGACATAGACACGCGCGTGTAGACAAACAGACATGCAGACATATGAAGAAATAGACAAATCGACAAACAGATTGACGACCATACAGATAGGCAGATATATCGACAAATGGACTAACAGGCACAAACACGGACATACAGACGGACACAGAAACACATTGGCATACAAACACAGACATACACATAGGCGGACAGACGCAGAGATAGACACCGACTGACAGAGAGAGCGAAGTATTAGCTCTAAAGAAAAGACATAGGCATCCACATCCACGTATGCCAAGAAATTATACACAGCAACAGCTGAGCATAATAATATGTAAGGAAGCAACTACATAATACTTTCGGTGTTTGCATAAACCGTTAACGGCATCACCTGTTCGAAACCAAATATCTAAGTGTAAATATGTCGTGCTATTCTCCGTTAGAATATTCGATGTACCTCCTAATTGATTGTCAATACAGTGTATGTTGCCACTTCAGTACTTCTGACAGCATGCTGTTTCTTACCTACTCTGTCCCCTGTTATACATGTACCTTGATGGCGTACGATTAAATGCGCTAAATAAATAATAACTTAATCTACGAGTCGTAGAGAGAAGCACGCAAGAAAGATAATCGACAAAAAAAGAGAGACAAGGAAGGCAAGAACGAAGGAAAAAAAGAACTAAGGAAAGAAAGATAGAATCAAGAAAGGAACAGAGAGAAAAACAGAAGGGAAGAAATAGTAAAAAGAATAAAGAACAAAGACTTTCTCTCAAGCGAACCAGGTGAAGCGGCATGAAGTGTTAAGCGACACACTTTTCTTAGCCTTAGCACATGAGGTCAAGTGACCAGTTCAATATTCAGTATTTAATCCATATTTTATTGACCACAACGATGATACAGTAATACAAGCACCTAGTTCAAACAATCGTATGCAGGGTGTCAATTAGGTAAACACAAAGAAAGATTATGGTTTCGCAAACAGGGTTGCCCTAATTAAATCAGTCATTAATCAATTACACTGTAGACACATCTCGCTGAATGGACTTCCCACCGCCATTTGATGAAGGTCAATGTACTCATTCCATAGTTGAGTTAGTCAAGGTGCGCCAGTGGAGCAGAAATCTCGAGATATTTCATAGAGAATTGAACCCCGACCTCTGAGTTGGTTGTCAAGAGCGCTAACCACTTTCTCGCACGAATAACGAATGATCGAGAAAAAAGAAGAAAAGGAAGAAAGAAGTAAGCTAAATAAAGAAAGCTGATAAAGCAAACACACAAATAAACAGCCAAGAAGGAAGTTGACACGAATCCGTGCGAAAATTAATTCTAGACGAAAAAATAAATCGGAATAAAGAATGCAATTGAGAGCTTGCGCAACAGAAATAGCAGTACTATCTGGAAATTAATGTCTCCATTGAGCCGTACAGAATTGGCCCGTTGGTTCTGCCCATGCAGTCTGGTTTATCCCAGTTTCTGATCTCCATCTTGGAGCAATACAGGCTTACAGCGGCCTTAACGATCCTTCCCGGCAAGCTGCCCTGGCTTTCAGGCTTTTAGTCCAACCAGAAATTGCAATGCAGCAACAACACTTGAAACATTAGACCTTTAAGGTCAGCAATAGGAGCCCAAAGCACTCGTACCCATGACCCTCTGTGTCGATGTCCTTGTGAGTGTATCTTGATATTTATGTTAGGCCAGTCTTTCTGCGTTTGTTGCATGCGTACATGTTAATGTGGATGTAAACATGTATGAATATACGTGCATTTTCATATAATATGTGTGCATATTTGCACTCGCTTATGTATTCATACAAATATGTAATAATTATGTGAATGGGTATGATTATGCGCATTAATATACATAGGCCTATATATATACATACATACATACATACATACACATACCCATATATATATATATACATAAATATACACATACCCAAATATATGTGTGTGTATATACATGTATTATATGGACTTTTCTTCTATAATTCGAGAGCATCATCGATTGGTTTCTGTGGCTGTGCAGGCGATGGACGAATACTGACCAGAGAGAGGACGCTGCACTCGGCTGCTGCTGCTGCTGCGGTGGCGGTGGTTGTGGTGATGATGATGATCATGTTGATGATGCTATACGACCGCAATGCTAAGGATTCTCGATGGGGTTCTCTTTCTCCTCTCCTCTCCTCTTCCTGTTCCTCTTCATCCTTCTCACACTGCCATCATTTTCCTCCATCCTCCTCCTTCCTCCTCCTTCTACTTTCGTCCTATTCCTCCACCTCTTCTTCTTTATCCTCCTTTTTGGTTTTTCTTCATTTTTCTCCATTTTCTTCTTATCCTCTTCCTCCTCCTCCTCCTCCTCCTCTTCTCCTCCTTCTCCTCCTCCTCCTCCATTTTTCTCCTAGTCTTCCTCCTCTTCTTCTTTCTCTTCCTTTGTTTTTTTTTTCATTTTCTCCTTTCTTTTCTGTTTTTCTTTCTCCATTTTTCTCCTCCTCGTCTTCCTCCCTTCTTCTTTCTCCTCCTCTTTTTTTTTCCTCCTCCTCTTTCTTATCCTCCTCCTCCTCCTTCTCCTCCTCCTCCTCTTCCTCCTCCTCCTCATCATCATCATCATCATCATAAAATTCCTCTTCGTTCTTCTACTCCTCCAACAAACCCTTCCTCCTCTTTCTTCGACCACAGCTTCGTCTCAGCTGCTGTTACTCTTAAGAACAGCCGCAGCTGCAGCAGCAGCTTCAACGGTTGATGCTTTTCCAGGATAAACCGTTTGTCTTGCGCATTATAACTCCGTCCTGCCATTGGTCGTTCTCGTCGCGGCCGCTAGATGGCTTCACATCCCCATAATTAGAATATTTGCATCGGCGGCAAGATGGCGGCAGTGGCGATTGCCTTTCAGAATTGTCAACAGAGCGAGGCGATCGTGACAAGCGTCCAGTCCCCTTGCCACGGTCTTACGACCCTGCATGCTCGGGCGTTCGGCAGTTTACGGCTTCGATCGGGTTTCATCGGAAAAAGGGAAGGGGTGCCAACGGATAGGACCGTAATGTTGCCATGGCTACGTATTCAGGGCCATTGTAAATTATAACCAACAGATTCCGTCGAAGCCGCTAAGAGGCTCTACTCCTACGTAAAGTTTCCTCAGCGTACACACATACATAAAAATGTGTGTGTGAGTGTGTGTGTTTGTGTGTTTGTGTGGGTGGGTAGGTGGGTAGGTGGGTGGGTGGGTGTGTTCAATACAAAGTGGATTTGCAAAGTGATAGGCCTAAATATCTATGCTATATAATTATATTGTAATATAATGCACTATATAGCCTACATATAATGCACTACATGTACATACATATAATGACTGTATAGTGCATTTTATATTACATTTACAAAACTACAATTTATATTTACAAATATTGCATTCGGTTTTGACTGGGCTTATCCATCGGACTGCAACTTGTGACCACGGTTTCACTTACATATAAAACCACTCTAACAGCGCTATACAAATCGTCAGGGAACTGGACTTGGCCAGCATAGACCAGATTAGAATGAGTATTAGATATAGATTAGATTGGATTAGATTTGATTAGATTAGACTGTGAGACCAACATCAGGGTACGTCCATCTCTCTGACTAAAGTTGTGGAGAAGGACAAGGCAGTTCTTAATATCGGCCTCCATGTTTAGCATCGAAGACAGCCGAGGACAGTGCAGCTGTCCTTAAAAAACTCAGAAGCTTCAACTACACACTCTTCGTCAAACTGTCAAACTTTACTTGAACTGGTAAGTATGCTATTTCAGGTATTACATGTAGATTGAAATCGTGTACATGTAGCTGACTGGAGCCAATCTCTCAGAAATTCATACTACACGCTGCGCACTCCACACAAGTCAACTGCGCACTTGACAATGTCGACTGTACACTTTGTGTAAGAAAACACACTTTTATGCCCTGCAGTTCAGCTTGCATCGGTGATACGGCTACACTCTGACTCAGATATGTTCGCCACAAGGGAGGACTTGTTTGAATTAGATTCGATTAGAGAAAGAAATGCCTGTGAGGCGTAGAAGTGGATGGCGCTTTCAGCTAGCTGGAAATGGAAGGAGAAAGAAGTCAGCTGGGTCCCCAATACATGGGGTAAGTTGAATATGTTCAATAACTTATGCACTATAAATATGATTGCAGGTATGCACGCATGCAGTTATGCCTGAGTTTATAATATTTTTCATAAGTTCATTGCGGTCCCAGCTCAGGCCCCTAACAGTTTCTGGGCCCCTGGGCATCCCCCTCTCGGCAGGCCTGATCGTCTCTTTCTAACGCATATCAAGAAACACATCTCTACTCTCCCAACTTGAGTCCCTATCAATCAGCTTACCGCGAAGACTATTCCACTTAAGTTGCTCTCGCCTCTATACTGGATAACATCTTCTCGTCCATTGGAAATGGAAAAGCCTGCCTCTCACTATGTCTTGACCTCAGTGAAGCCTTTGACACCATAGACCACCACTCCACCAGCTACTCCTTTCAAGACTCGCCATAGCTTCGGTGTCTCTGAGACGGCTTAAACTGGTTAGCTTCTTACCTGGGCATCGGTACTGTTTGGTCTGAGTCCACTGTTTGCACCACTGGAGTGCCACAGGATCTGTCCTCGGCCCTTTATTATTTGCAGTCTTTACTTCCCCAATCAGTCGTGTAGCTAATCACTATGGAGTCCGTTTGCAACAGTATTCGGCTGTTGCTCTGTCATGCACTGATCAGCCTAGCAAACTAAAACTTGAGGAGTGCCTCTCATCTATGTATGCATGGTTTTGCTTCAATGGTTTGGCCATAAACCTAGACAAGTGTGACGCAATGTTGTTCGGTTCACGCCAACGCCTGCGTTCTCTCCTTTCGCTTTCTAGCATCGACCTCGCAGGCACTTCTATACCATAATACCCATCGACCTATATTGATATAGGTCGATGATAATACCACTATCAGATACTGTCAAAACACTTGGGATAGCCTTGGACAGTAAGCTCACATTCCGGCCGCACATAGCGAACCGTTGTAAATCTTGTTTCTATCACTTCAGGGCAATACGTCACACCAAGTCGGTCGGTCCTGGCTAAGAATATGTCGCAAACCATAGCCTGTTCCATTGTCTCCTCTCGCCTTGATTATGCTAATTCGGTTTTTGCTGCAGGGTCTCTCAGACCTTGAACTCGACCGGCTGTAACGCATCCAAAACTCCTTAGCTCGCCTAGTGCTGCCTGTCCCACTACGAACAAGCACCTGATCAGTCCAACTCCATCATTTAAATTGGCCTGTTGACCTGCAAAGCCCTCAGGCCTCAGCACCAATACAAGGTTACTCCTTAACTTCATTCACTGCTAACTCTTTACATCCCTCCTCTTTGCATGCGATCATCTTTTAGATGAGCCACGATGTAGAACAGTCATGGCTCGCATGCATTCCATGCCTCTGTCCCAAGGAATGGAATCGACTACCACTCTCTCTTATTAGCAATTCATAAAAGTAAAAACTCATTATTTCTCCTTGGCTTTCAACTTAGATTATCTAACTGCATCTTTCCTATGGCTGCTATCCGTTTCGGTGTGATTGCGCGCGTTACAGTCGTTACTTCCCCAATTAATTAATTAATTAATTAATTAATTTAATAATAATAATAATAATAATAATAATAATAATAATAATAATAATAATAATAATAATAATAATAATAATTGCTCTTTAGAAGCCTGAGGGATCATTTATAACCGCAAAAAAAAAAAAAAAAAAATAATAATAATAATAATAATAATAATCTTATACTATAATTCTTAAAGTTTGTCCACTCGTACGTATGTATGTTTGCAATGCATCGCTGTCCGGCTAAAGGCTCCGAAACGGAACGGTTTAGCGAGTTGAAAAAATTTACAAAGCATTATTACGCAACGTCTAGGTCAACGCGACTATTTTCAGTTCGCAATTTTATTTAAACGCCGATATATGGCCATTTTAAATTTAACTTTTCAGCGAGCTTATTTCAATACCGCCCATAGTAAGGCCATTTGTTCACGTCACGCATGCTTAATAAGCAATCTTACGTCACACGGAGCATCTAGCAACCAATCAGAAGTCGCCACGGGCGAATTTCTAGGTCAGCGCAACCATTTACAGATTTGGTGACCTAATTACACTAAGCTCAGCTGTACGGCCATTGCCGATTTTCTAGGTCAAAGCAATGCCGAAACTTACTTTAGCTAAGGAATTTCTATCTCATCCCAATTACTTTCAGCTCATAATTTGCTTTCAATTCCGATTTATGGACATTATAAGCATGCCCATTTGTCCACGTCACTAAAATTAATATGCAATCTTAAATTACGTCACGCGGCTAAATATGCAATCTTACGTCACGCTGGCCAACGGCAAATAATACGCCTATTATAATTTAGAAATAACCCGTGTAGTACGGGGAACAAAATAATAGGCCTACGCCTATTTCAGGTAGAGATAAACCGTAAAGAACGGGGAACAAAATAATAATATTGCCTATAATTTAAGGTAGAGATAACCCGTGCAGTACACGGGCAAAGCAACTATGTTCACCTCTAAATATCGTTTCCATTCAGATATATGGACATTTTTTAAATATTTGAAGCCCATCAGCAAATATAGTAAGTAAGTAGCCTTTATTTGCAGCCGTTAAAAATTAAAAACCCGGGCGAACGCCGGGTAAAAATTGCTAGTAGGCCTAATAATAATAATAATAATAATATCGAGCGTCATTATTTTGAAGTTTACTCTCAGTGAAGGAAGTCACTTTGGACCAACTTGAGACGGACATAGACATAGGACCTAGTGGAACCATAACGGACCAACTCCTGAGCTTGCGAGATTATAAGAGACCAATATATGAACCTAGCTGTAGCCTGTAGGGCCGTAAAACATCCACTTAGAACCTCATGGGACCGTAAGGTACCAACATTGATCCCTATAGAGCCATAATGTTACAAACAATAGACGTTGTAAGAACATAATTGACAACATAGGACCTCATGGGACCGTAAGGGACCAACGTTGGACTACGTGGAACCATAATGTCACCAATAGAAATTATAGGCACCAATATACGACTTTGCGGGACTCTATGGAACTATAGCATAGTGCATATGAGAGTCTCTTACGTGTTCCTGTTTACAAACTGGGACATAGAGAAACATTTGAGTACAGAACTTGATGACCTATACTCCTATAGGGTCACAAAATCCGTCCTCGGTCGTTGCCCTCCTCTCTCTGTTGACATCAGACAAATGAAAGATACTTCGCTTGCAGCACAAGCAACAGACATCAATCCTTCAACAGCTTCGAAATGGTTGTCTCGAAGAGGAGCGATATAAATGCACATAATTAAGGAGTGAATGAGTGAAGGCGTGAATAAGCTGTGGTGCCCGGGCTTGGCTTTCAGGTGCTTAACTTACGATTAGGTTTAGGATTACGAATTAGCGATTGAGTGAGCAGAAGGGTGAGTGGATGGATGGATGGGTAAATTAACGAACGAATGAAATAATGAATGGATGAATTAATTGATTGATTAATTACTTAATGGATGAATGAAAAGGACGGATGGATGTGTGGGTGTGTGGGTGGATTGATAGAGTAGAATGAATGAATGAGTGGATGGATGGATGGATGGATGGATGGATGGATGGATGGATGGATGGATGGATGGATGGATGGATGGATGGATGGATGGATGGATGGATGGATGGATGGATGGATGGATGGATGGATGGATGGATGGATGGATCGATCGATCGATCGATCGATCGATGGATCGATGGATCGATGGATCGATGGATCGATGGATGGATCGATGGATCGATGGATGGATGGATGGATGGATGGATGGATGGATGGATGGATGGATGGATGGATGGATGGATGGATGGATGGGATGGATCGATGGATCGATGGATCGATGGATCGATGGATCGATGGATGGATCGATGGATCGATGGATGGATGGATGGATCGATCGATCGATGGATGGATGGATCGATGGATCGATGGATCGATGGATCGATGGATGGATGTGTGATTGTGTTGGTAGGTAAACAGAGATGAATGAATGAATGAATGAATGAATGAATGAATGAATGAATGAATGAATGAATGAATGAATGAATGAATGAATGAATGAATGTGTAGGTATGTAGATGTGTGGGTGTGTGGGTAGATAGAGCAGACTTAATGAATGAATGAATTACGAACATGGCAACAATAACAGTGAACACTTAATCCGCCGCTGATGCAAATAGCAATTTATATAAGCTGTGAAAATACGGCATTATATAGATAATAGAATTATATTAATTAGGAAAAGCATAACATATATATATATATATATATATATATATATATATATATATATTAAAGGTCTAGAGAACCTGATAGCGCAAAGCAAAGCATATATCTATCTGCCTGTCCGTCTGTCCATCTATCTATCTATCTATCTGCTTGTCTGACCAATCCTAGAACCTGATAGCGCAAAGCAAAGCATATATCTATCTGCCTGTCCGTCTGTCCATCTATCTAGGTTGTCTCTCTATCTAGACGAATGGGGCTCATAGTACTGTTATGAACTGCCCCATGCCCCCACGCATATATACAGCCCAGAACATGTTGTAAGGAGTGATCATCAGCAGTAGCCAACAGGCACAAGTTTATAAATCCAAAGAAAGGATGCGAAGAAGAACGCTAAGTTGAAGAATGCGAAGAAGAATGCAACAAGGAATGCGAAAAATTGAAGAAAAAGAATGCAAAGAAAACGAATGTGAAGAAGAAGAATGCGAAGAATTATCATTATTATTTATAAATTATTAATTAAATTTGGAACGCGAGCGCGGTCACACCGAAATGTGAATCGCGCGCACGTTCACATGTGCACCGAAATGTGAATCTGATAGTCAGCCGCCTGGAGAAGATGCAGTTAGAATTAAAAGTGCTTTGAAACCCAAGGAGAAATAATGAGTTTTGAGCCGCATTTTGAAGGAAGGAAATGAGTTTGAGCTAGAGGGAGAGAGTGAACAGTCGATTTCATTCGATGGGGCAGAGGCGTGGAATGCACGCGAGCTCATTACTGTTCTGCATCGTGGCTCAGCTGAAAGACCCGGAGTTGATCGTTGGCAACCAGAAGGGATGTAAGGCGTTAGTATTGATCGAAGGTAAGGGAGCCTAGGGAGGTGTTCTGGTGCTGAGGGCTTTATAGGTCAAACAGGTCAATTTAAAATTTTAGGAGAGCGAAGAAGAAGAATGAAGAAGAAGGATGAAGAAGAAGAAGAAGAAGAAGAAGAAGAAGAAGAAAGAAGAAGAAGAAGAAAAAGAAGAATGTGAAGAAGAAGAAGAAAAAAGAAGAAGAACAACAACAACAATAAGAAAAACAAGTAACAACAACAACAGCAGCAACAACAACAACAACAGAAACAACAACAAAAACAACAACAACAAGAACAAGAACAACAAGAACAAGAAAAACAAGAAGAAGGAGCAGGAGGAGAAGAAGAATAAGAACAAGTACAAGAACAAGAAGAAAAACGAGAATAAGAAGAACGAGAACAAGAACAAGAAGAAGAACAAGAAGAACAACAGAACAAGAACAAGAATAAGAAGAGGAAGAGAAAGAAGAAGAATGCTGATAAGGAGGAGAAAAAGAATGGGAAGAAAAAGACGAAAAAGGGAATAAAAAGGGGAGGAGAAGAAGGAGAATGACATCAATACGAAAAAGGAAGAAAGAAGAAGAAAGGCCAAAGAGAAGGAGAAGGAGAAGATGAAAGGAAGATGACTTTGATCTTGCTGCTATCTGTCGGCTTTTCATCACACCTCATTCAGTCATTAACTATTTCCCTGTAGGGCTTCCGCTCGATACTCAGAAGACTCTTTGAAGTTGACCTTTCGTGACCTCTCTGCCTTCCTCTCAGTCCATCCAACACTGCTGTCCATTGAGATATGTCGTTCGCCAAGTTCTAACTTAGCTCGAGGAAAAATCAAACGATTGCATATGTTCTAGATTTTTATTATTTTTACCCAAAGGATGAAATCCAGATGGAGATATTATTGTTATTGTCATTATTAGTATTACTAAATATTACTATGTATTACTATCATCATCATCATCATCACCATCATCATCATCATCATCATCATCATCTTGAAGGGGCGCTATAACAAGTGCTCATACATACATTGAGCGCTTCTGTGAGACTCTTAAGTGGCGCTATATAAATGTCTTGTTACATTACATACATACATATAATCATCATCATCATAATCATCATCATCATCATCATCATCATCATCATCATCATCATTATCATCATTATCATTATCATTATTATTGTTGTTATTTGTTATCTTTATTATTGGCATTGCTATTTCTATTCTTGTTGCTAATTCTTCTGTTGTTGCCATTGTGTTATTTATTTAATAACTTGTTCATACCTTCATCTATTATTCATGTAGCCTATAATTTCAAAGACCTATAATAATCACGCTGTAAACGCATGCACATATGTCTGTCTGTGGGTCTGTCTGTGGGTCTGTCTGTCTGTCTGTGTGTCTCTGTATATGCGCGTGTATATGTATTCATAGAACGCAGTTACCTGTTTCAGGCATGAATTCGATGCATTTGCAGGCGACATCCATCCTCCCCTGTTACAGTAGGTCGATGTAATGATGCCGAGACAGCCAGGAACACCGATGATGCTGCTGCTGCTGCTGCAGATCTTGGACGATGCAAAAGACGAAGAAGATGACGACAGCTTCTCCTCTTCCTCCTTAATCCGCTTCCTCCTACTCTTCCTCTTCCTCCTTATCTGAGTCCTCCTCCTGCTCTTCCTGTCTTGGTCGCAGACTCGATCGGATTCTGGTTTGGCTCTGGTCGAATTCGCTGCATCGGTCAATTCCTAGGAAATCCCTGCGGCTGTTGTTGCAGACGCTGCGACCACTGGCTGAGGACGATGGATGGATGGATGGAAGGATGGATGGAAGGATGGAAGGATGGATGAATGAGTGGAAGGATGGATGGATGGAGAGTTGGTGAATGGGCGGATAGCAGCGTGTACCAGTTCAATACCAACCCTTCTTGGATTTCTTCATTTCTTCCTTCCTTCCTTCCTTCCTTCCTTCCTTGGATGGATGGATGGATCCTTCCTGGATCCTTCCTTCCTTCCTTCCTTGGATGGATGGATGGATGGATGGATCCTTCCTTCCTTCCTTCCTTCCTTCTTTGGAAGGATGGATGGATGGATTCTTTCTGGATGGGTGGATGGATGGATGGATGGATTCCTTGGATGGATCCTTGGATGGATTGGATGGATGGATGGATGGATGGATGGATTCCTTCCTTCCTTGGAAGGATGGATGGATTCCTTCCTTCCTTCCTTCCAGTCCTTCCAGTTCCTTCATTTCTTCCTTCCTTCCTTCCTTCCTTCCTTCCTTCCTTCCTTCCTTCCTTCCTTCCTTCCTTCCTTCCTTCCTTCCTTCCTTCCTTCCTTCCTTCCTTCCTTCCTTCCTTCCTTCCTTCCTTCCTTCCTTCCTTCCTTCCTTTCTTTCCACTCTTCCTTCTTTTTCTTCTTTTTCTTTTTTCCCTTTTCTTTATCTTTTTTTATTTCATTCCCTGTCGTCCTTTCTTTTCTTCTGTATTCCTTCCTTTCTTTAAACCTATCTGTCTCCCCTTCTATAATTCTTTTAGCCTCTTGGTCTTGGCTTAGTTTTTAGCAATCCTCTTTTCAATTTCGTCCATTCTTCCAATTTCAATGTCGTCGTTCATGGCTCTTCGTCTGCGCCATCTATCGAACTCAGCTGCAGCCTAATAACCTTCTGGTCGAATTCTACAGGCCTAAAACACTAGGCCTATACATCGGTCTAAACGATGCCGTTAGTCCAAAGCAGTATTCGTCTGTCTCCAACCGCAGGTATTGAAGAGCTGCCGACAAGCGACCGGTGAAAGGGACGGACGGACGGCTGGATGGAAGTCCATAGCAATGACCTGAGGCAGACGAGGTCACAGTGATGCTGTGTCTGGTCCTTCTTCCATTGGCCTGCTGCTGCTGCTGCAGGCGAAGCATCCTCCGTTGATCCAGTGAACCGGTCTATCTGCTGCTGCAGGAGCCGCAGCATCCGTGCGCCGTTTGCGTCACACTATCACCAACACAGCAGCGGCAGCAACCATCCGCACATGCATAATCATACACTATCTATTATACATTAGCACGCTTATTAGGAACACTTGCTACTTAAATGGCGCTTAATGAATGACCATTAAGTGGCGCGTGCGTCGTGCTTAAGTGTGTGCGTGCGTGGATGGGGGTGTCCGCTTGCATTAAACATGACTCCCTATTATATAACCTCTACATAGGAGTCGTGAATTAAGGTATCATATCTGGGATCTGGGTTATTCTTTGAAGTTTGTTTAAATACCCCAAATTGTATCTCAATATGTGTACACAGAAACCCATAAGCCAGATGTTGCAAGTCTGCCTAGTTAGTGGGAGGCGTCAGGGCTGCCGACAGAAATTCCTGGCCCCTAGGCAGAGCAGTCACGGATCCCTAACTATCCTTAGACTTTATGAGAATTTTAAAAAAAACTGAAATAATAATAGTGCGGGTACAACCCTGCAAAATTATATTTATATATGCAACTATTGTAGTTAAGTGTCCATAATATTATATTTTAAAAGGCATAAATCATAAACTTTGTATAACTGAATATAATATTTTTCATAAGTTGATTGCTGGGCCCAGCCCGGGCCCCTAAAAGTCGCCGGGCCCCTGGGTTTTTGCCCCCCCCCTCTGCCGCCCCTCTCGGCGGGCCTGGGAGGCGTGAGCTAGTGGGGCATCCATCGTCTGTTACAAAATACACTATTCTCGACCTCAATATAAACAGCTTATGACCTGTAGTTACAGGGCAGTTTTAAGATCGCCGTAATCGTAATCTCCAAACTTCTAAAGCGCCACTCGAAAGCCAAGCGCGGGGTACCAGCTTATTCACGAGCGCTGATGTTGCGTAGGCCCTATAGGCACTCTTGTAGGCCCTATCTAGCGGGACCCGTCCCTTCTGGTGAGCCTATTGTTCCTGATCAACTCTCGTTGCTTACTAGCTCAATGTGTTGTTTTAATCTTTGATTGTTCGATTATATGACTATGTTGTTCAACACTTGTATATGTTACTGGGATCAATAAAAAAAAGTATTCGTAGACCCCCAACTGCCAGCTCTGCATTAAAGTTATAAAAATGCATAATTACGCGTTTACAATATTTTACTGACGTCAAGTTAACCCTAGGGCTACCAAGCTTTTTTTGTAACACTGGCTACCAAGGAGGGGGTGGTTACCACCCACCTGGATTTCGTGTTTGGTTTTACATATCATAACTTGTAATATAGCATTGGATTCAGCATTCATTTCTGCACAGAATGGTATATTTAGTTGTACATTATGTGAATGCACCTCGAAATTACATCACTTTTAACAACGGAACCCATTAATTAGCAATATTGTATATTATTGCGTACATTTTGTACTTTTTGGATAAACAAATATAAGATTATGTGTGTTTTGAAACTAATCTATGTATAAAAGATACACAAAATCATCCCTACACATGTTTATATAGTATAAATGTACATCCATACATATATATCCATACATATATACAGGGGCGCCGCTGGACGTACGCACTTACGCAAGTGCGTACAGCGCTGAAAGGCTAAGAAACGAAAAATTGCAGATGAAAAAAGTGAAATATTATTTTTAAGTTACAAAATTATAATAACTTAGGTACTATAGTTTTAATATTAGGTAAACTAACAGTCTAACACCATCTAGCAGTGGCGTAACAAGAGCCTCCCAAAAATTACGCAGATTATAACCTCTCATCCCTGAGAAGAGGCTGTAGGCCTAATTAAGGAACTTTTTATTTGGGTTTGTATAATGGTGCATTTTGGAGACCATCTTTTTGGTTAAAAGTAATAACAATTTACATCAGTTCTTTTGGAAATTATATAATTTCATAATTTTAATTATATCTTGCGAGGCGAAAAACTTCCTCATTCGTGCCTGAACACCCCTTGCAATCCTATTAATATTTACCAAGACCAAAAAACCAGACAAAGATAATTAGGCTAATTATACGAAACGAAGATACAACCGATTTGCCTCTATAGTCTACGGGTCGGAATGTTGGCCAATGCGAAAGCAAGACAAGAAAAGAATTATTAGGCCTACAGCAGAAATTAGTTTACTGCGGAAGATCGCAGGGATTTCAAGACATCAGAAAATAAGAAACGCCGACATTAGACAGCATTATGGATCGAAACAACTCTGCTAACTCTGCTAGACAAAGTCGTTCAAAGAAGACTCCGATGGTTTCGACATATAGAGAGAGAATGCAAGTTGACCGAAAACCACACGCTGCTAGGCCTACATGCAAGATTAGAAGGAAAAGAGACTATGGCAGAACCAGACAACCCTGAATAAACCATATAAATGAGGACAAAACATACTTTGACAGTGGCGTATCATGGAGGGGACAGAGGGGGACAGTCCTTGACAAATTACCGAGGAAAATGGAGATCATTTAGTCGTACCCATCGCCGCCAAATGGCTGGCGTCAGAAACTGATGATGGTGGTGGTGGTGGTTATGATGACGATCCAATGCAGATACATGGCGATAGGCTTCTGACAATTTCATTATTTATGATGTACAAACATAATGATCAAGCAATAAAATAGTAAAAATTACAGTCAAATCTGAGACACGGTCACTTACTCGGTATTTCACACATTTCATGATTTCATTCCTCCCTTTCCTCCATTCGCACTTCCTCCCTTTCCTCCATTCGCACCTCCTCCTCCTCCTTTCGCACCTCCTCCCTTTCCTTTCGCACCTCCTCCCTTTCCTCCATTCGCACCTCCTCCCTTTCCTCCATTCGCACCTCCTCTCTTTCCTCCATTCGCACCTCCTCCCTTTCCTCCATTCGCACCTCCTCCCTTTCCTCCATTTCGCACCTCCTCCCTTTCCTCCATTCGCACCTCCTCCCTTTCCTCCTTTCGCACCTCCTCCCTTTCCTCCATTCGCACCTCCTCCCTTTCCTCCATTCGCACCTCCTCCCTTTCCTCCATTCGCACCTCCTCCCTTTCCTCCTTTCGCACTTCCTCCCTTTCCTCCTCCTTTCGCACCTCCTTTCTTTCCTCCATTCGCACCTCCTCCTTTTCCTCCATTCGCACCTCCTCCCTTTCCTCCATTCGCACCTCCTCCCTTTCCTCCATTCGCACCTCCTCCCTTTCCTCCTTTCGCACCTCCTCCCTTTCCTCCATTCGCACCTCCTCCCTTTCCTCCATTCGCACCTCCTCCCTTTCCTCCATTCGCACCTCCTCCCTTTCCTCCATTCGCACCTCCTCCCTTTCCTCCATTCGCACCTCCTCCCTTTCCTCCATTCGCACCTCCTCCCTTTCCTCCATTCGCACCTCCTCCCTTTCCTCCATTTCGCACCTCCTCCCTTTCCTCCATTTCGCACCTCCTCCCTTTCCTCCATTCGCACCTCCTCCCTTTCCTCCATTCGCACCTCCTCCCTTTCCTCCATTCGCACCTCCTCCCTTTCCTCCATTCGCACCTCCTCCCTTTCCTCCATTTCGCTCCTCCTCCCTTTCCTCCATTTTCGCTCTCTCCTCCCTTTCCTCCATTTCGCTCCTTCCTCCCTTTCCTCCATTTCTCTCCTCCTCCCTTTCCTCCATTTTCTCTCTTCCTCCCTTTCCTCCATTTCGCTCTCTTCCTCCCTTTCCTCCATTTCGCTCTCTTCCTCCCTTTCCTCCATTTCGCTCTCCTTCCTCCTTACCCTCCATTTCGCTCTCTTCCTCCCTTTCCTCCATTTCGCTCTCTCCTCCCTTTCCTCCATTTCGCTCTCTTCCTCCTTACCCTCCATTTCGCTCTCTTCCTCCCTTTCCTCCATTTCGCTCTCTTCCTCCTTACCCTCCATTTCGCTCTCTTCCTCCTTTCCTCCATTTCGCTCTCTTCCTCCTTACCCTCCATTTCGCTCTCTTCCTCCCTTTCCTCCATTTCGCTCTCTTCCTCATTACCCTCCATTTCGCTCTCTTCCTCCCTTTCCTCCATTTCGCTCTCTTCCTCCCTTACCCTCCATTTAGCTCTCTTCCTTCCCTTTCCTCCATGTCGCTCTCTTCCTCCCTTTCCTCCATTTCGCTCTCTTCCTCCTTACCCTCCATTTCGCTCTCTTCCTCCCTTTCCTCCATTTCGCTCTCTTCCTCCTTACCCTCCATTTCGCTCTCTTCCTCCCTTTCCTCAATTTCGCTCTCACCCTCCCTTTCCTCCATTTCGCTCTCTTCCTCCTTACCCTCCATTTCGCTCTCTTCCTCCCTTTCCTCCATTTCGCTCTCTTCCTCCTTACCCTCCATTTCGCTCTCTTTTCAAAAAAGTTCGGACGCTCGTTCTTCGTACTCGACATACTTTCGCCCCTACGCATGGTCGCATGCTGATTGCGCGTACACAATTAAAATCCTATATATCCATACATATATATCGGTTTACGTTGTAATGCTGTATTCAGCCATTTTCACACAGATTACGCGTATTATTATTTATTTTGATCACTTCCGGTATTCAAAAGACAAAGATGTAGGTCTGCAAATGAAGCCCTTCATTCCCTCTAAAGAATGGTATCTTTGTTTCTCTTCCAGGAAGACAAATGAATACGCTACAGACAAAAAACTAAGGGGGAGTGCTTCCATTCAGCCATTTTTCACGCATATTGCGCGTATTATTATTTATTTTGAGCACTTCCGGTTGTCTCAGGTCAACTCAGTGACCATAGAAATGTAGCCCCACATTCCCTCTATAGAATGGTATAATTTGTGTCTCTTAATATTAAATGACGGATGAGATATAGTCGAAAATCTGGGGGTGGTATCCACCCCCTGGTACCTCGGGTATATTGGGTATAACTTTTGAACGGTGTGAGATATCATCTCACATTGTACCTCAAAACGTGTGTAAATGAACCCCCTACAGCTACCTAAAAGGTCAAATTTTTATTCCATATGGAAAAAGTTTGAGATGAAAAAAACCTAGGGGGGTGGCAACCACCCCCCCCCTTGGTAGCCCGAGGGTTAAATCATGATTCACGAACACACCCAGTTTTGATTTTAAATCTCAATTTACTTTTTTAATATTGATTATTTAATGTCCTGAATAATATCTACTATTAAAGGTATAATGCAATGTTTCCGGTTTTACTTTTATTATGCCTATCTTTCGTCTCTTAAGTCTTTACAACACGGAACTGCTTTATAGTTTTTATGTAAAATTAGTCACTTAGAGTTCAACTGTTTCAGTACAAGTACAAAAATTATTAAAAGAATATTTCAAATATCCTTCATTCATCAACCATTAAACTTGTTTTATCAATAGCTCTTTTGAAACTTGCGTATGCCCTGAAAGTGCCTATACTGTGCCCAATAGATTAGGCCGGCCTATACGGCCCTGTGCAGTTGTTAGATCGAGCTCCGTGAAATCAAAAGTGTAAACCACTTCGTAGTAGGCCTATGCAAGGCAGTGTGATTCTCCTTACAGATTTTATTTTAGTTATAGTTACAGTTATAGTTAATGGTTTTTTATTTTAGTTATAGTTATAGTTATAGTTAGTATTATTTTTTAGTTATAGTTATAGTTATAGTTAATGGATTTTTATTTTAGTTAATTTTAGTTACTACTTATAATTTTACAATAAATAAGGCTATAAGCAAAATTATGCGTATTAACACGCTGTTTCACAATTTGCTCAGAGCTTTGACAGCCTTTGAAGCATGGGTGCATTCAGCTTCATGAATACAAGAGTTTCCAAAGTAACTGACAAATTGCATAATAAAAATTTCACATTTTTCGTTCTTAATAATGTCGAATCGTCCATATTGAACTTCCTATTTTTTTTTTGCATTAACGAAAATAAAGATGAATTTTCGTTATTGTTATTTTCGTTATAGTTATAGTTATAGTTAATGATATTTTTTAGTTATAGTTATAGTTATCGTTAACGAAATCATTTTATTTTCGTTAACGAACATTTTCGTTATCGTTATCGTTAACGAGAATCACACTGATGCAAGGTGAATATGTTAGCGTAAGTATCGATGGATATTTCGTATTATTGAGAGCCATGTGGAATCTTCTAAATGGGCGTGTGGTAAATGAACGATTGCCTTTGCATTTATAGAAGTTCTCAGCTTTGAGCCGCAGAAGATTATAACCCGAATATGCTGTAAGGCAAGACAATCAATGTATGCCCTGCTTATTCTCGTTGCGAATGGCCTCATGGGTAGTCCCCGGAGTCGCTCACAGAAGCGTTAGCGACTGACTTGGAGAGTTAGCGACTGACTTAGCGACTGACTTGTCCAAGTCACTCGCTTATCGACTGACTAAGTCGCTTAGGCTGATCGACTGACTTAATGACTTGATATCGACTTCTCGGGTACCTGTATTAGTTATCTAACAATAAAATGAATTTTACGGCGTACTGTAAAGTCACGTTTCGCTCCACGTCATGGTTTGTGGTCAAATACAGCGGTGGTTCATCTAAATTAATAGAAAATTTGGCCTATACACCAACCAATTCAAAATGATCAAACCATTATCGCGTTACATTTAGATCAGATAAGAAACTAAAGCATGCAGCATTCAAGTCTGCCTATAATTATTAGTATGTAACGCCTATTGTAGGTACATGTATGTCTCACCCATACTTACCAGTAGTTCGCCAAAATGGACCCAAACACCGGATTTCTCTCGAAAGGGCAAATGGACGCATATTTTCCCTAATTTCACAAACATATTATAAATTTTCCGGAATCATCTTTAGTTGTACCGTGTTTAAAGACACTGAAACCAGCGTATTTTCAACGCAACGTTTGCTTCGAAAAGACGCCATTTTCAATTAAAGAAGTGCGTCACGTTAGATAACGTGACCGAAAAATCTGACTGTTGACAGCATCGACGTATATTAGGCTTCAATGGTTGATAGTAAGCCTAAAATATGGACTCCTTGGAAGTTAGTGTATATCTAGTAAAGTAAGTAAGTAGTACTATAGGTAGGCAGTAATGTAGTAAATAAATAACTGCTGATATATTAAGTGGACAAAGTCGATAGCAGTCGATAGCTTAGCGACTGACTTCGACTTGAGGGCTTAGCGGCGGCGGCGGCGGTGACTTGGTCCAGTCGATAGCCTTAGCGACTGACTTCGACTTGAGGGCTTAGCGACTGGCGGCGGCGGCGGATGGCGGCGGCGCCGGGGACTCATGGCTACGCTACCGTCCGCATCTTTATGATGTAGGCTCAGTGGCGGATCCAGAGGGGGGCGATTGGGGCGATCGCCCCCCTAAGAGTCCAATCATTAATTTTTTTATTTGAGGATTTCATTGCTATTTGTGTTTAAAAAAAATTAATTTTAGCCTATATAGTCTCTGCACATACGTACACAGCATTTATTGGAATAATTAAATACGCTAAAATGTAGTTGACCATCCATTATAATTAAATAGGCCTATGCTATTACTCTTTACTGGAAAAAAAACAAGAATGAAATTAATTCAGTCATTCATATCGAACATTTAGATAGCGTCCCTTCCAGAAAACTACTCAGAGGCGCTCCCAACTCCAGCACGACCAAAAAGAACACACTTAAGGTGAGAAAAGATCATAGGAGAGAAGGTCCTGTAGGAAAGAAGCGAAGCTTCAGAGGGAGGCCGTTCCAGGTCGAAGAACCCATCGAGAAAGCGCGGTTCTGCATATTGGAGGTACGGTCAAAAGGGATAAGTAGGAGACCCTGTTCAGATGAGCGGAGGTATCGAAAGCCCCAATAGCACCAAGGACAGGGCAGCAGAGCTCACGAAAATAGGCAGGAACGAGGCTCAACAGGCAGGGCCAGACTACATATAGGGCAGCTACAATCCACTGAACACAATCATATCCAAGCTTATCCGTTCTTCTTACTTCCAACTTATAGGCGCCTCAGGGCTATTCGCAGATTTGTTTCATCCTCTACCTTCACCTCAATTGTCCATGCAGTCGTCTGTTCTCGAATTGACTGTTGCAATTCTCTACTTGTTGGCTTACCCAAGGTTCGTCTATCTCCTCTTCAGTCCGTTCTGAATGCTGCTGCGAGACTTATAGCTCGCCTCCCTCGATTCTCTCATATCTCTACATTTATTGCTGAACAACTTCATTGGCTACCTCTCTGTGTTCATCCAATTTAAAGTTCTCATTCTCGTGCTCAAATCTCAATTGGGTCTTGCTCCAAAATATCTTTGTCACCAAATTTTCCGTCCCATCTCTGCTACGTCATTGCGTCCTCTCGGATCTTCTGACCGGCTTGACCTTTACGTTCCCCGTGTTATGACCACAATAGCTCAATCCAGGTCGTTTGCGTGTATGGGTCCCTCTCTATGGAATGGACTTTCTCCTTCTTTGCGCTCTACCATCCTCTCTGGTGGCATCTC
The DNA here is from genome assembly GCA_020284085.1 of Aporrectodea caliginosa. Lineage (NCBI taxonomy): Eukaryota > Metazoa > Annelida > Clitellata > Crassiclitellata > Lumbricidae > Aporrectodea > Aporrectodea caliginosa. Next base: position 383,534 of record JACEVL010000162.1, read on the forward strand.
TACCTCTTTCTCTCACCTTAAAACCTTCCTTTTCTCTCAGTACCTCGCACTGGGAGCGCTTGTGAAAGGTTTATGCTGTGAGAAGCGCTTTAAAATGATCAAATACAATACAATCCGCTGCTCAGAGGGGAGCCAGTGGAGATCGTCGTGAATGTATCAAGAGACGTGGCCAAATTTGAGTATACGGCCAATAAGACGGGCAGCATAACGCAAGATCCGATCCAAGCACCCCAGTCGACCAGCCGGGAGGCCAGCTTAGAGCGAGCAACAATAATCAAGTTTAGTCGTGACGAAGGTGTGGATAAGAGTGAAGGTAGCAGAAGCCGCGCGAGAGCGGGCGACAGTATACGGAGCTGGCGCAATTTGAGCCTCGGTCCTGGGTGACGCTTATAGGTCATGCACAGCAGTAGGCCTAATTAACAGTTATGATACATAGGCCTACAATGGCGTTTTACCGTTTCATGAATCACAATCGGTAAACATGTAACCATTATTTTACCAGAATTTGGTTCTTTTCAGTGTTAAATTTGTTGAAATTTCTTCCGAAATGTTTGTAAGCCTAAAATAATTCTTCTAACTGTACCGGAGAGCTTTGCATCAGCTGAGAGGAGCTTCTGTTCATTACGTCTACTAAAAACATGGTTGAGAGACCAAATGGGTCAGGAAAGGTTCACAGGTTTAGCCCTCATGAACGTGAGATCGAGAAATTTAAGTAGATGCGGAGAAAGTGATTGATCACGAAGATTGGAAACAGAAGATTGGAATTTGTTTTGTAACATGTTATAAAGTTGAGAAACTATTAATTTGACAAGTCATTTTAATTATAATTCCTTTGATCTTGGATCCATAATACCTGATAGCAGTGGCGGCGCCAGACATTTTTTGTAACCAGGGCATGACCAGTGCTATCATACAAGTAACCAGTGCAGGGGCAATTTATGCCCCAAATAAATTCTCTGCAGGGCAAAAATTCTGGCAGGGCAACGACCAGGGCAAAGGCTTTTTTACCAGGGCATTTGCCCTTGCTTGCCCTGGTGTAGTGCCGCCACTGCCTGATAGGTATTACATTTACTTTTGCAGTTGGCATCTATTTGCAAAAATCTTGGTATAAAATAGTTTACATTTATATTGCGTTTGATATAATTACTAAATCGCTCTTGGGAATTGGGAACCCACAGAAATCGCCCCCCGTACAGAAAAAGTCTAGATCCGCCCCTGTGTAGGCTAGTACGTGCAACAACATTAGCTCGTCTACTCTATGCTGTTCCGGCATGGTGGGGGGTTTGCGGGACAACAGGATATGTGCAGGATATGTCACTAATAAGCAAGCTATTTCGCCTCCGGTACGTATACCTTCCTGACGGCTACCTAACATTTGAGCGACTTTGTCTTGAAGGTGACACCCGTCTTTTCTCTGCGGTCCTGGTGAGCCAGGATTACTTATTGCATAGTTTACTTCCACCAAAAACTATGGCCGGTATACCATGCGACCGTGATCACGCGACCATGATTGTCTACCTTTTGCAGATTATCTAAAGAGCAAGACATTTATTGTTAGAATGTTGTACCCATATTGACAGTTGATTGTTATTAAGACGTAGCCTATGTAGGCTACACCAGAGTGCGGATATGCAATATTGGTTTAATAAAGATTAGGCCTATACTATGGCGCGTTGGTAAATTAGATGTAGGGCGTGATGGGCGCCTTGCATGGTTGTCGTACACAGTTAAATTCGACTCCTGTAATAACTTCTGATCATCCATTCATACTAATTTGTAATCATACTGTGTAATTGTCAGTTTGAAAATACTAAACGCAGATTATTATTATTATTATTACTTACTTACTTACTTACTTATAACCGGATTGGCAAGCATGATTTGGGTCTCTGCGCCAAAGAAACGCTTGTGCTGCCTCTTGTCCATCTGGCGAATAAATGCGTACTGAGCGGTGATTGGTCGTCGTGGCTTAATGTGCCAGCGTGGCTTCTAGTGGCGCCACCTGGCGAATGCAGGTCGAACGAACGATAACCGTGATTAAACCGTTGTAGAGGGGGATTTTGTGTGGTATATTTTCAGCATTTTCTGTTAACGATGGCTGTTTTAGATAATCTAATCGAGACTTTAAATGCCAATAACTTTTTCGTTCCGGTGTCAATCTGTGTAGTTGTAGGCGCAGTCTTACTTTTTACGGTAATTAAGTGGCTGTCGAGATCCGATAACCGAGACAAGGCCGCTTCAATTGACGTGGATGATGACTGGGATGATAAGGAAATTCAAGGCTCCTCGAAAAAGACGACGAAGCAGAAAAAAGTTTGTCCCTTCGTTTCTTTTTCCTCTTTCATTTCACCACTATTAATCGAAATGACTACTTGTGATATTTGTTTTATAGGTGGCTCGTAGAATGGCGTAGCAACTGTTCATTATTATAGCGCCAATTTCTGACCTTGGCGTTGGTTTGACGCGAAGTTTCACATGCCATGACATTTACTCACTTAAAATAAATATTAATTGTCAGACCAGCTAGTCATGTGCCAGAATTGTTTGCACAGCTTGCTTTTTCATTAGATAAATTTAAGTTGCTTATTTAGATTTGTTAATTTTTTTAAAAGGCCAAAGCCACAAATGCACAACTAGACAGTGGCAGTAAAAAGATAACTGGAAAGCAGTCAGCGACTGCAAAGGTTGCGGCACCAGCTGCCAAAGAAAAGCAAGCGGACACAAAACCTAAAGCCTCGGTATGGTTTGTTACAACTATTTCAAACTTAATTTTCCCATCATTTTTTTGAATTTATTCTTGTTAGGTTTCATGCTGCTGATATTCTGTAAAATGATGTTTACTGAAAGCCTCCTTATAAGCTTCATTGAACTATCGAATTTTGAATTACGAAACCTCCTTATAAGTTTAATTGAACTATGAATTTTCATATAATGTGGTCATGGATTCGGAGAACTAGATATCGCAATTTGCTAAAATGGCAGTAAAGTTATGTGCCAGTTGAGTGAGTACTGTGATCTGGAAAGGCATGCGGGCAATTGTGTCTTAGAATATTTACCACAAATGGGAACTTGTGTAAAAAATACTATAAAGATTGCAGGAAGAGTTTGATTCATGGATAACGCTTTACATCATGCAGAACTAGCTATCACAATTTGTTAAAATGTTACAAAGTTGCATATTACACATCGTATATCTAAAATATTTAGATAGAGCCGAATATTTTAAATTTCCTGAAACCAGGCCACAAACTGAATCTGTGTAGAAAGTTTTGTGCCTGTATCTGAACTAGTAATGAAATTGCTGTAGAATTAAAGAAAAGCATTTAATTTCTTGTGACACTCTGTTACCTACCTAATAGATTTAAGGTCCTTCAGGATGTTAGATTTGGTTATTTTGCTGTATAAAACAATCTGAACCGAATTAATCATAAATTGATTGATAGATAGATGATAGAGTCATTGATTGATTGAGTGTTCAGTGTAGATTCATTCTTTTGTTGATTCATTCTTTTGTTGATTCACTTATTCAATTGTTTATTGTCCCTTTAACAGCTTTGGACTGATAAATATAAAAGTTTTAAAAATTATCAGGATTTTAATTTAATATAACCGAACGTTTATTATTTATGATAAGCTACACGTTATGCATTTCATGTGTGAACTATCTTCTCTAGGCTAAGAAACAGGCAGCTTCTCCTGTGCCCAGCAAATCTGCCCAGCCAACAAGTGAAGTACAAGGTTTGATTCATTCTGTTTTAAATTTGTAGTTATTTAGATGATTGATGTATCAGATAGTTAATTGAGTTTGTTCTTCGTTTGCATACCTACTGCAAAGGTCTGACTTTTGCTTTCTCAAAAGTCTGACATTTGCTTTCTGAATTGAGATTTGAACTACAGTTTCCTGTGAAGCTACCATTGTGTTAAATCTGAGTTTGTCAGCTCAACAAGTCAACATTTATTTAAGAAAACCTGTCAACTGTTCAAACATTTTGCTTTAACTTCACATCAACTCAGTGCTATACTAGCTGCCTGATTTGTCTTTTAACAAGATCCCACTCCTCTGTCTCAGTCCATAGCCTTGTTTGTCTGAAATCCCAAAGCATATAAGATTTATCTAAGTAGTACCTTTCTTATCTTATTGAAATTGTGATCCAATGACATCTGTATTGCCATTGTCATATTGCAATACGGGTTACTGCATTTCATTTGGAAATGAATGCACGTTGTTTAATTTACCACTTACATTTTTAAGTTTAATAAGCACATTATTTAGAATCAGTTAAAAAATGAATTTTTATTCTACACTTTGTTTAATTTGCCAATTGATTAATTTTTTAAGTTTAATATTTAAAGCGCATTATAAACACTTATTTTTATTCTACATTTTTAAGTGAATGAAATTTGCAAGGTACTTTTACCAATGTAATTTTAGGTGAGTGGTTGGTTGCGGGACCAAAGAAGAAGCAGAAGACCAAGAAGACTGAAACAAACGTACAAGAGTCAAAGACAAAGGAGAAGGCAGACAGACAGAAAAATGACGTTGTGGTGGTGAAAACTAAAAAATCTGTTGCGGACTTAGCTCCAAAAGACATTGAGCAACCACATGAAGCCCACGTGGTAAACAGACATTTGCTGTCTAGTATTTTGGATAAATTGGAGTGGAATTTAGAGTTGAAAGTAAGGGACCGGTAAGAGAATGCATGTGTTAACCCTTTAGCAACGAGCATGTAGTAAAATGTGTGGGAAACCAATGCAGCTCATCATTAAAGGGTAAACAAAGTCTGGTAATATTTCGAGATGAAGAACTTCTAGTGATTAGGAAGATCTGGGGATGGTTTGTGCCATTGGTAAGAAATCATGGGAAGAGGAGTGTAGTGAATCCGGGAAGGTATGAACCATAGGTAAGTAAATTAACAAGTGAAGAGGAGCTTGTTGACGTGGAAAATCTAGGGATGCAGAGTGTTTAATAACTGGGAAAACCTGGGGTTTGGTATTAGTTAAACGAAGAGACAACTTGGTCCTTTTACACAAAATATCACCTTGGATCGAACCAAAACTTTTTTATCTTCGTTGTGATTTTTATGAACTTGTTTAAGTTGTTTTATTCCAGTTTTCGCCATAAAAGAAATTTGCAAGCAGAACCTATTATCTGTTATAGGATTTACGTGAACAAGAAGTTGCTTTTGGGGCCAGAAAATCTTCATATGATGCTGTGGCTGGAACCACATCTGAGGCTGAAGTTGTGGTGAGTCAGCCATCAAGACCCAGTTATGATGAGCCGCCAGCAAAGAATCGAATCGAAGAGCCACTGGCAGTGGAAAGCGCAGCTGAAGCAAGAGTGGATGAGGAAAACGTGGAACCAGACCCAGTTGGCAAGGAGGCTAAATCTAAGAAGAGCTCCAAGAAGAAAAAGTCTAAAGTTGTCTTAGAAACAACTCAGGTAGAGAGATACGTTTCTGGAATATTTAACGACGCCTTTTGTGTCAATTGTGTTAAAGATAAGTCCTTACAATCGGATCTACCCACGAGCAGCATACAATTGTCTTGCTCGTTTTGTAGCCGAGTTTGCTAGCATTGTTGATGGAACAGAAATCTTTAAATATTTTGTGTATGTTAAGGTGTAGGGAGATTTCAGAAATTAACTGATGGATTAACTGATTTATTCCTTTCAGGAATTAACTGATGGAAATTTAAGCCTTTCAGGAATTAATCGATGGAGATTTATGCCTTTTGGTTTTATATATGATGAAAATTTAAACTGGATTTTGACCCTGGGGCTTCTTCACCTGATTATAATTTCTTACTACTATTCTTCTGGAAGTGGCCTTATTTTTAATGCCGTGTACACTGTGATAACAGCACTATGGACGTCATTAGATTATCAGTAGATTAGATTTTGGGAACTGACCGATTGACTGATATAAGGCTTTGAGAACTGTAGTTGATGGAGGTTGTGTCTTTCAAGACTTTAATTGAGGGAAATAGATCTGCTGTCGAAGTCTATAATTAAAAGACACATAAAATTCATTCATTCATTTAGAACATTTGTATAGCGCCCCTTCAAGAAAACTACTCAGAGGCGCTCCCGACTCCAGCACGGCCAAAAAGAACAGTTTTAAGGTGAGAAAAGAACATAGGAAAGAAGGTCCTAGGAAAGAGGCAAAGCTCCATGGGGAGGCCATTCCAGGTTGAGGGACCCACCACCGAGAAAGCGCTGTTCTGCATAGTGGAGGTTCTGGCAAAAGGGGCTTGAAAGTTGCAATTACATAAATTTATCAATTTTCAGGTTACAGATGTGGTTGTTCAGGAGACTACAATCACTCGCAGTCAGCAAGATGACAGCAGCCAAGTGATGGCAAACATTCCTTCCAGCAGTGCTAAAAAACCAGCAGCTGCCCATCGTGTGGAAACTGTCCGCAAGTCTGATTCGGGTTAGTGTGTTTGTCGTGGTTGCCTCACTCAAACTTCTGTTGTTATTCAGTTTGGTGGACAGTAGTCAGTGTTACAGGGATAAAATTTGTCTCCATTCCCATCCCATTTCCGTGAGTCTCTCCCCATCCCCACTACATCAGGTCTGTCCCCATCTCCACCCCATCTCCATTAGGTCTGTCCCAATCCCCAACCCATCCCCATTAGGTCTGTCCCCATCCCCAACCCGTCCCCATTAGGTGTTTTGGTGTCCCCATTCCTATCCTCAAGAAGCAAATTAACTAGATAAAATTGATCCTGCATATTAAACAGTCCTGTCGTAAGTTTCTAAATACAGAATACTTAACTGAAGTTGAAAATATGTCGAATATTCAAGGATTTCAATTATTTAGCGTGATGATTAACATTCTATGCATACCTGGTATTAGCTTAACAGGTTGTTAATTTCTACAGTGAACAAAGTTGCAACCATTGCCGTGGTAAATACCCTGCTTGTAGTTCCCTCTCACAGTAATACCACTGGCTTTGCTAGCATCCCCACTTCCACCTCTTCTGACACCATGACTGCAGATTTTACCACAGTATTACTGCTTTCTCAATTACCATGTCACTCTCTATTGGACAGTTCCAGTTCTTGCTGTAATACTGGATGAATGAAGTGCAGCTGAAAGTGGATATGTGTTTTGTTTGTTAATCAAACAATACCATTACTGTTTCAGAACGTACAAAGGCTGGGTCTAAAGACGTGGTTGCTGAAAAGTCGAAGGTTGTGGTTCCTGATGCTTCAAAAGATGTTGTTAAAGTTGCTGCAAAGAGTGTGGTTAAAGTTGCTTCAAAAGATGTTGTTCCTGATGCTTCAAAAGAAGTGGTTCCTGATTCTTCAAAGGTTGTGGCTAATGATACTTCAAAGATTGTGGCTAATGATGCTTCAAAGGATGTGGTTAATGATGCTTCAAAGAAAACCGTTCCAGATGCTTCAGTGGATGGACCTGCTCCACAACTAGTCGTCTTCGATGAACTTGGACTTCAAGGTTCATTCACTTGTGCTTTTATTAATAATTATTACAGTTTTGATATACTTGTTTTTTTATCATTATGTGTGACTTTGCACACATTAAAATATTCGTAATAATGCAGTGTAATGTAATTGAACATTGTAGTAGTACTATTTAAGGACCTCTCAAAGGTTTTTCAAAATGATGTTCTTTTAGCACAACTAGTTCGCCTATAAATAAATAATGGACTAAAGCTCCCGGTTGAGTTCAGCCAGTGGCTATGCATATCTAGACATTTATATAATCTCTTAAAACCACTGAACATGACTGATATGTATAGATGCCCCTAAGCATGCAAATAAAGCATAAATTAAGCTGAGTCAAAGGTCTATCCAAGGTTCAAAAGTGATGAATTATATATAAATAAATTTGAGGCTGTGTTTCTGACTACTGTATTGGGTTTAGCATTACAGTGAAACACCGTTAACATGCGACAAATGTGAGGCACGCTGTCGGAAGCGCATGTTAATGAGTCTGTATGTGAAATTCTGTGGTGATTTCAACAGCATTTTTAACATTGTCATCGGTCACTCTATTAGTGCTATCATTTTCATTAAACTACCACGTGTTAACGATGTCCACGACTCCGCGTGTTAATCTAATGGCATTGGAAGGCATGGTGGAACCACGTGTAAACCAGTGCTTAAATATCTGTAATATATACGTTTGTTACTGTGGTGCACTTTTAGATAGTTCTGCAGATGTTGGCCAGCCAGTATTGAAGAAAAAGAAGAAAGCTCGTAAAGACATTTGAAGCTCAAATTCACAGCAGCAGAGTTGATCTGTTTCAATGTTGGAGAAGAGAAGGGCATTCGTCAAGTAGCTGGGCAGAATCAAGTGCCTTTCAGCAGTTCAATCTGTTCACAAGCTATGCAAATTCGTATGCAGCCAAGGCAGTATGGCAAAACATCCTGACTTCTTTTACAACTTCAGCTGTATTGCCTCTCAGGAGCTGCCTACAAGTAGCAGTACTTTTTAGAATTTATCATTTTGCCAATAACAAGTTGTTTCTGGTCTTTAGCCAAATGTCTTCGTATTCAGCTGTATTGCCTCTCAGGAGCTGCCTACAAGTAGCAGTACTTTTTAAATTTATCATTTTGCCAATAACAAGTTCTTTCTGGTCTTTAGCCAATGTCTTCGTATTTTACTTGCTATTCTTTAAGAGTACCCTGCCTAAAGAGCTGGAATGGAGTTTGATATATTCAGGCATATTGTGATGCTTTTTGAGGAGTGAGAAACTGATTGTGAAATCATAACATCATACATTCTGTTCAGTAATATATTTATTCTCATAAGTTATGATGTGAAACTTTGATGTACGTAATATAATATCGCATGGTATCCAGTGAATGTACTTACGGAGTTGTGAAAGTAGAAGTGCAGTATACTATTTGGAGTTTCGTACGATTGCTTCCAAATATTAAAGCTTACATTCCTATTGATTTGAGGAACATAAAAAATAGATAAACAGATGGAGAGAAAAGCATTGCGAGACATAAGCTGTTGCATATCAGGTACCGAAATTGAGTGTTGGTAGAGACTAATTGTGAATCATGGTTCCTGTTTCGTACTTTAAGGTACAGATTTTCTAAATGATCAGTTTTGTTGAAGCTACCTAGTCCCAAATGCTCGCTTGTTTTTGAGGCCGCTGCTTTTGAAACGCGGCCTGTTTCGGATGGCGTTGTACATGTTCTAAAAATTGTTTTAATGCATTGTTTGATGAGGATTGCTCAACGTTAACTTCCTGCCTGCATAATCTGTAGTGGATTAGTGAAAACTGGTGCACAGCCACATCAGTGGTCAAGAGAAGCCAGGCTATGTCGAGATTTTTGAGGCCTTTGTACTGAATTTAATATGATTTAAATGCCAAAGTCATATGTAAGATGTTAAAATATGGCTGCCATTTGAGCCTCCTCAGGTTATGTCTGCTGGGTATGCATGTTACTGATAATTTTTGTCACAGTGCCTTTTAAATACCTGTTGTAGACAGTATGAAAATGTCTTGTCCTTTGTATATTTTAAGGTAGGCCACACTTGCATTGAAATACAAGAGAGTGGGAACGTTTTTCTTGTAAGCAGACCCATGATTGAACCCATATTGCAAAGTCAGAACGCTGACATGTTGGCTGCTTGGCCTACGTGATTGGTAAAATGTGTAGCATGCAATGTTGTTTGTCTGCTAACGTTTGGGTATGTTTATAAAGTCAAATGCGTATGCTGTGAGAATATTTGGTTTAGTGGGTTAAGTCATAAAAATTTTGTGGTTATTCAGGATGATGTTTGAAGAGATGGATAATATAAATGGATCACTCTCATTTAGTTCCTCTTTATGAACAACATAAAACCACCATATTCATTATTTATTTCTGCATTTATTAAACACCACTAAGTAATGACTGGGCATTGATAGACAGCGCTGAGCACTGTTGTGCGTTAAAGACTTGCCCAAGGTCCCTACATAGTAATCAACTCATGGGAGGTTAGAACCTGCAAACTCCACATTGCAAGGTGAGCACTGGAATATAATTTAAGGAAAACAATGTCTGATCGACTTTTTATCTGTGTTCCATAATACTGAATGTTTACTGCAGTGTCAATTTTAAAGTAGTAGCTACTTTTATGCCCACAATGTATTTGATCAGTGACTAGTGATGAGCCAAAGGCAGAAACGGAAGGAACAGTACGTAAGCTTGGGCTCTTTAATGTGAGGGACTGAGGCATGTGGTACAGAGGCACATGTCCAACTCACTGTTTATGTTGAGGGGACTAAACTGATTATATCCAATCCAAGTTCATATATTTTTTGCATAAGTGTTTGTCTTAATTTGATTGAGTGTTTTATGTGGTGCATCGATAATAATGACATGGTATGATACTAAGAATAATATTAATACTTTTACTACTTTAAGACATGTGGCATAAATCATAATGGCCAATTCACAGGTAACTTTTTAGTGAGGAAAAATGGAAGGATGGTCAATGTTGATGACACGGTTGGTGATGTCAATCTGTCACGGTTTTATCTCCGTGAACATATTGTAGATCATATCTTTCACTTTGCCACTGAAAGCTGAGAGACTTATGTTGACCAAATTCGATTTCTTCCCATCAATGTTAAGGATTGATTGACAGCACTGCGTTTGCTCTCTTTAGTTTTGACTGTATTTCTTGATCTTTCAACCTTGTTACCTGTCTGGGTTGAAAGCATGCAGGTCAAAGGTGTTATCAAGTGAATTCAGAGTAGGAATATGTATGCCGTTTCGCCTTTTTGATTTATGGTTCAGGGTTAATGTCATTAATAACATTCTTAAACAGTTACAGTGCATTAGACAAATTTTCTTTTATTTCCTTAACTGCATACATGATTGTGCATGTCAAGTTTTGTGTAAAAATTTGTATTTTTAAATGTCAGTTGTCTTATCATGCCTCTTTTAGACTTGGCTGTGTTTAGCTTGGGTGACCGTTCTACAGTGTCGCCATCTGTTATGTCTCGTATGCCTGGTGACTGACTGACTGTCCTTCGGATTCACAGTTCTGTGTGACTTTGCACTTGTTTTTGTTTGTAATAATAATGATGATAAACCAGAAACTAGTTGTAATGCTGTTTTGGAGGTCATATCAACAACTGCTTCGTAATGAAGTCATCTTACTACAAGTTGATTTTCTGTTAGGTGAAATAATATTGGGGTCCCTGTTGACCATGTTTTGTCAGAATTTGTGCTATAACAGAGCAGGTTGTAGTGGATTTGCAGTGTACTGGATTTTCAGTAGAAAATACTGATGGATGCCTATAATGGTCTTTGCAGTGTACTAGATTTTCAATGGACAATCCTGTGGGATGCATATAGTGGGTCTACAGTGTACTGGATTTTCACTGGACCATCCCGATGGATACCATTTACCAAAAAGTGACCCATTACAGCTTTGTACATGGGTATTCTGGTAATGGCATTATTTGTTGAAGTCAGTTTAGCCTAATGAAAGCACGCCCGAGTCAATTTGGATTTGAATGGTTGAAATTTATGTCATAAATGTATTTGTTGCTGCTTTTAATACATTTCTGCATATTTTGCAGTAGACTTCTAATGTGTCTGCAGAAAGATTTGGGGTAAACTGTGACCATGTAGCAGCTCAGTAAGTCTTTGTGTCTGTGGTTTAGGCAGCAGTAGATACAGTTAGTTGGTGCCTTAGTGATGACTGTTGTCCCTAAAAGCTATTTTTGGATAGATGGACTTCTGAGATGTTAGTTGTACAGACAGTGCACTTAACCAGCTGAAACACTGTACACTAGTGAAACTGGTTGGTCTTTTTGCAGAGTCAACAGTCGGTGAACATTTGTTAAACTTGAGTTAAGTCTGTACTTTCAATTGGTGTTGGTAATGATATACAGAAATTTAAACAATTAAAATTTAACAGTTCTTTGAAACTGTTCCTGATTCAGCATGTGTTGTTTAGTGATTTTTGTGCCTTCTCTATTAACTTAACTTTAGTCTTTGTCTACGGGTTGAATCTCTTACCCAGTATGCGTACCCAACTACTCACCTACTTGCCTACCCAATATGGGTGTATGATGGTCTAGTGGTTAGCATGCTGGACTATCAACCAGAGGTCAGTGGTTCAAATCCTAAGAGATTTCTATTAGTGACCCTTAGCAAGCCCACTGTAAAATGGGTAGATTTGCCATACACTGTTGGTGGGAGATGAGATGGCAAGGGATGTAACTGGCCTCCAACTCTCATAAGGCGAGGCTAAGAAAATGAAGTTGCTAGCACTTCATACCCATGGCTTGTCTCTTGGCTTTATCTTCCAAGGGCTGCCCATCATCACAATAAAAATGTTAACTATAAGCATTTTTATATCATATCATTGCCTAAGAGCACGGCATGCAGTAGAAAAATCTGTCATGGGCAACTGGGAGTTACATGTATTAAAGGCAATATTAAAATAAGAAAATCTGGGATCACATTTTCCAAAAACACAACTGGACAAAAGAATTTTGTCAGTAACGGGCATCGATTTCCTTTCTTCCTGAATCTCATTTGGGTTATGGTGCACTGGTGCTAATGACTGCTGTCTGGAACAACCTGTTTGATGATTCACGTCAAACAAGTCACGTATGACCAGAATGGTAAGATATTTGATTAATTGAATCCCATTCCACATTTAGTGCTTTTCTTGCAGCTCCATATCATATACTGCCAGCCAAGAAATTAATAGAAAGCTTGAAGAAGAATATAACAAGTCATAAACGAATTAAGTTGTTAACAAAGCTCTGTGTTATGCCAAATGCAGATCAAGGTGTTTTGTTTACCCTGGTGCACATTAGCCTGTGCCAGTCTTAAAGCCTGGATGAAGGGGAGGGTAATAGGTACAGTGCAGATACTACCTCTGTTTACTTTAAGTTACACTGGTTCAGATCAGTTAGATGTGTTAGCAGTGTTTGTGTGAGGTAATGAAAGGTGCTACATAAAGCATTCATACATACTGGTACTTAACATAAAAGATCTCATAGCACTATAAAAGACGTACCAAGGCAAAACCCACAAACATGACTTATGTGGACACTAAATATAGATTCCTTGGTGGACACTCAAGGAATCTTATATACAGTAGAGAAATGTTAACTCGAAAAATTAATATTTGGTAGCACTCTTATCCACATGGACCACATAATTGTCCCACTTCAATTTTTATTTCTGGTATTAATGTGATGTTCTAAATTTCCACAGGCAATGTTTTACTCTGCAAATATTATTATTCGTCGTTTTCCTTCTTCCTTCAGAGACTAGGGCTGCCAACTTTTGATTTTGCCATTCCGGGACGCCCGTAGTCACTCGATAGGCCGTTACCAATTTAACATGTCCCCAGGGGCGGAGACTTAGGGGGGGACAGGGGACGGTCCCTCCCCAAACTCAAACACAACTCAAACTACATAAGCACGAGTGACAGCTGGTTCCTAGCAGCACTCAAATGGGGACTCTGTGAGCAGTTCCTTTAAGCGGCGATAGGCGTCGCCAGTATGTGATGTGGTCAAACTTTAGACAACTTTAGCGTAAATAAACCATAGACATCATATATTAAATGTAAGATGTCTATGAAATAAACCTACCGCACAACAGAGCACACATTTTACCTAGAGTAGCCAAACTATATCCGATCCTGGCGCCACCTATAGCAGCCATTTTACAGAGTCCCCCAAAATAGAGCAATTTTTTTCAGGTGACAGCTTAAAATGCTACCATTACAGTGTGGAAATTCAAAAATTTTTAGATGGGGATGGGGGCACACCCCTCCCCTCCCTTCCTGCTCGGCGCTGCGCGCCTCGCCGATCGTCCTTCGGCCGCTCCTTCACCAGTCCCCCCCAAACCCAAGACCAAGTCTCCGCCTATGCATGTCCCCGTCATTGTAGGCCTATGTTAAGAATGTTACGTCGATCGCGTCGTTCATAATGCTGAACACTCTCTCGCAAAAAGCGTTGGAAACGGGAACTGACAGATCTAAGGACATAGTAGGCCTAACTGAGTGTCAGTGGTTTTTCAAGTTTTGAAGACTTAAACCTAGCGCTGTCTAGTTTCCGATGCTGAAGACATTGTTGTCAGGTCTGATAGAACGCAGAACGTAAAATGCATCGTACAACTTGTCGAGTTTAGTGTCCGAAAAAATTAACAACATTAAATTCTGGTGAAGTGGATATCTACACCACATTCCGGGACAATTTGGGATCAATCCTGGACACGGGACGCACAAGGCCGATTCGGGACTGTCCCGGCGAATCCGGGACGGTTGGCAGCCCTATCAGAGACATCAAAATTTTCATAAGTATCTGCTTCTCTCATAGTACCTTAGTAGGAAAGAGACCTATTTCTCCTTGTTAATGACATTAGATATTTACTGCCTGTAACAAGTTGCGTGTGTGACAGCTTGGTTTCATGATTAAACGAATATTGATGATTGATTGATTGATTGATTGATTGATTGATTGATTGATTGATTGATTGATTGATTGATTGATTGATTGATTGATTGATTGATTGAGGAATGGGGGACTCTGTGAGCAGTTCCTTTAAGCGGCGATAGGCGTCGCCAGTATGTGATGTGGTCAAACTTTAGACAACTTTAGCGTAAATAAACCATAGACATCATATATTAAATGTAAGATGTCTATGAAATAAACCTACCGCACAACAGAGCACACATTTTACCTAGAGTAGCCAAACTATATCCCATCCTGGCGCCACCTATAGCAGCCATTTTTACAGAGTCCCCCATTGATTGATTGATCTTTATTTTCCTGTCCGCCAGACGGCAGCCTTCAAACTAGTCAAAAGATGACGTCAAATAAGGACTTTCCAGTCGTGCGATTAATGGTCTTTGGTTGACATCGACTGACTCAAGGAATCTATTTTAGTGACTAAACATTCGAATGCGTTGCGTTAGTAATAAGTATGGCATCAACTGTTATGAAACCTGTCCTAAAGCCTCGTATTTTGACTCTGTATGGGATGTGCTTGATTTTTTCCTCTTGATAATCGTTTTGATTTAAAACAGAAAGCCTTAAGAATTTGGGTGCGTCAACGATAGAGTTGACGCATATGCCCCGCGTATGTATGGCGCAATTTATGAGGCGCCAAGTGTCGGATAAGAACTGTAAGTAGGGTACAACTTGTTTTGGTTACTTACTACTATGTAAGTAAGTAGTGGTCCAATCAAGGGGAGCACCGGGATCATTTCAAAAGCAGGATCGAGGTAGTATCTCAACCTCTGAAGGTACAGGGTGTATTTAATGGTTGTTCGCCCAGCAGGGTGCGGTCCGAATCCCCGAAAGGCATTTCGCCCGGATCCCCGAAATTGAATTTCTAAGTCCGACCCGAAAGAATATAATTAACAAGGCACTGGCTACGGTACCGTCCGGACGGTACCGTTATTTCTTTTCTACGGTACCGTCCGCAAATAATCTATGGCCGATTGCACGTATCTATGGCGTGAAAGCCCAACCATCAATAGCGCAGTAGTTAAGAGATGAACGAAACTAACCCTAACCCTGACCCTAACCGACCCTCACGACGCCTAATTTGACACTAAACGACCACACGAATACTAACCTGGCCCTAACCGACCCTCAAGTTGTCGGCCATAGAAAAATTCGACGCGAAGACAACAACTTAACGTGACAGGCTTTTGCCAATATTTATTTCAACCGGATGTACACGCCATAGATATGTGCAATCGCCCATAGATTATTTGCGGACGGTACCGTAGAAAAGAAATAACGGTACCGTCCGGACGGTACCGTAGCCAGTTCGTTTCGAATTAACAAATACAAATTTGAATAGGCAGTATATCGATAAACATCAAGGCCACGCTAGGTCTTGTCATGTTTACAATTTCACTTTGAATAGCTCGGCCGCTTTCTAGAAAACTGTTTTCGGGAAATCGGGCTTTTGTCGGTTTTCAGCGTTTTCGGGGTTTCGGGGATTCGGGCTGACCCCGCCCAGCAGAAGTTTTAAGTTAGACTATTTCAGTTAACTAGAATAGTCATAGCCATCAAAATCTTCATTTACTGTAATTTTGTGCATTTGCTTAGACTATTGCCCCACTTACGCATGAATAGTAGCCGAAATAATTGCCATCTGCCCTAAAGTATATGGGTTTATTTTCAAGAGTGCATATAGAGTTGACTCTCCCTTTATTTTCAACCTGAGAATAAGTCATTACGGCTTAATGTGACCCCTTCTCTTCTATCTTTCTTATCACACCAATTCCAGACACCATGTGTCTTAGCCATCTGCATGTCCCCTATGACTTCAGGATTCAGATGTGGATCCAAAATTGAAAATCCTCAGACTCGGCATTCATAGCTACGTACTTATTCATTACATTGGACCACACTGTAAATTTCTCAACCATGCCGACCTTAGGATTTTGCTATGAATGAGCATTAGCTTTTTAGATGCTGTAGAAATGCAGAGTTTATGATTACGATTTAAAGTGGTGGATTATTTCCAGGTACAAGAACTAGTAGCTGAGTGTTGAAGTCGCTACAACGGAACCATGGCTAATGCTCAGGCTCTTGAACAGGATGCGGTCAACTTTGCGATGCGGGCTGTTGCCTGCGACCAGGATGGAAAAGCAGATATGGCGATTTTCTATTATTGTGTAAGAATTCCAGCGATGTATTGGGTTTCGTAATACTTGTAACTACGGCAGCCAATTCCGCACAAAACAGCTGTATGCTATTTCGGCATACTGTTGCTCCCCATTGTGTACAGGTCTTTGCAGCAATTGGTAATTTTAAACTATCCAAAGTTTCTGAACTTTACTCCAGCATACCTTTGTTGATGGCTTGTTGTTCTGGTGAATCTTTATGAACTACATGTATATATACATGTGCTGACTTGGCCAAAGTCTGTGTGGTGGTTTTAATGTCTGAAAAAGATGTGTCAGCACAGAGGCGAAAATCAATGCATAACTTTGGGGGACAGAGTCACCTATCCAGATACTGATTTTGGTTCCACTGTGCTTAAAGTCAAAACAGCCAGGGGACTGTCCCCTCTGCCCCCCATGATTTTACGCCACTGTGTCAGCATCAAATGTGGTATTCTACAGGCAGTCATCGATACAAGTACTGAATGACTCAACAGTGCTTATATTCACTGTACCTTCCAGTGTCATGTCAAAAGCACCAAGCAAACAGATTTAATGACTGAACATATTGCTTAGGTAGTTGTAGTACTGGTAATATTAGTAATAATAAGTAGGCCTAATAGTGGTAGTAGTAGTATGAAACATTACAGCTGTTACTGATTAGTTACATCTTACAGCTGCCATGACCTCGATCTTACCTGGCCTATTTATGTATCGATGGTATATATATTCAATTATTTCATGGTTATCTATCAAGGATCTGAGAGCTTGTGTCTCTAGTTACCATACATTTGTATAGTACTTGCTTGTAGGAAGCAGCCCAAGCGCTGATGTCTGCCCTGCAGGCTGGTTCTCAGGTGCCAAACATTGTAGAAAAAGCTATGGAATACATCAATCGATCAGAAGTCCTGAAAACAACAGGTCTAATTTTTCTGAATGATCTTATTACAAGAATTTCTGACACACACAGTTACAGGAATGGCTGGTCCACTGTAAGGTGGTAGTGCCATTAGATAGGCTAATGTTTGAAAGCCAGTGAGTTTATTGTTTATTGACAAAATAGGAATTTATACTACAGTAACTGCTAGAACAGTGTAGCAGGAGAATTCATGTGGATCGTGACCAAAGACATTGAGGGATATTATGTAGAGACTTTGAGAAAATCCTTGAGATATGGGTATAGCCACAATAGACCATGTTCCAGCACCTTTTGAGGTTCTTGAAAGGCACTAGAGATACATACATACATTTATGTGTGTTTATATGTATGTTTCTATGTACTTTTGAAAGTGCTGTGATATCCTGTGTGGGAATATGAATATTTATTATATCAAACATGACTTACAGCCATGCATCTAGGATGGCTTACAGTAGTGCTCTTCAGAGGTACGGTACTTGAAAAGCGCTGTAATTAAAGTTGGTACACACGCGCACTGATACAGGTACTAGATAACTAGCACGTGTGGTTTATTAGTGTATAGCGGTGTATTAGTGAATTTGTAGTGCATTTGAGGTGTATTTAGTTAAATCTACTTAAACTTTTTAAATCTTCATGTATTATTGATAATAATAATAATAACAATAATAATAACTAATGTGACTTAGAGACAAATAGTAAGTGTTACCTGACTGAAGATTTGGTTTGTTTTAATTTGTTTACAGTCGCTGGGCCAGCTGCAGACCACCTCATAATGAAATCATCACAAGAGGTACGATGACATTTCATACAGCACAGTTTAATAGCTTTTCTTCATTTCTTCACTTGTTTATTTTATTTTGTTAAGCACATGGTTAAATAAAGGTGCAGTCCATTAAGCTAGCCTGACTGTGCTGTACTAAACGAATACACTTTCGGACCTGGCTTTGCATGGGTTATCTCTATCTTTATATATATCGTTCCTGCTTGATTTGCATAGTTTGCCCCGCCTTCAGATGACATGCTTTGTCTGTTACTCACCGGCTTCACCGGATTCGCCTCCACTGTGTAAAATTTCTTGTCTCCTCTAGTGAATGGACGTGTTGCCATGGGACTCTGTTATTTCTAACGGGATTTTATGTAGACTTAAAATGCCCATATCTTGGAATTTAAATGACATATCAAGCTGAAAATAGTTGCGTTAACCTAGAAATTTGCAGGAGAACGTTGTTTAAAAATTTCCTGTTGCTAGAGTGTTTCATTCGCAAGTTTGCAGTGGGACAGACAAACACACACGCACACATATACAGACGAACTTTCAGACTTACAGTTTAGATTCTTGGTCATACTTATACACGGTGGTGTAGGGGTATGTTCGGTGCTTGCAGCTGGAGGGTTGCGGGTTCGAATCACCTCGTAGGGACCCAAGTTTTCAGTGGGACAGACAAACACACATGCACACACATGCACATATATACAGACAAACTTTCAGACTTACAGTTTAGATTCTTGATCATACTTTATTTTGCATGTGTTTGCAGCTGAACATTGACAGAGCCAAGTTTCTTGTCCAGCAGGCCTTTGAACAGGATGAGTTGAACAGTAAAGAGGAGGCCTTGGAGCTGTATACACAGGCTGCAGAACTCTGCCTTGGCCTGGTCTGTATTGTTTCTATGCAGTTTTTAGGTGATATACAAGTGTCTTATTATAATGATAGATTACAGAATACAGATAGCGTCATAGGTTGTTGTCTCACGTCATTTGAGATACCACAGCAAACAAGCAATCAGTTTTAAAACCAGTAACTAGTTGCAAACCATTAACTAGTTAAAAGCCAGTAGCCAGTTTAAAAAGCAGAAACCATGTTAAAGCCTGTAATCATTTAAATACCAACTATTCATTTAAAAACCAGTGACCATGTAAAACCAACGGCCAGCATAGGGTGCCAGAAGCAAGAAGAACTAGCTTTTTCCGGTTGATCGCCAAAATTCAGATTTTATATTGCAGTCAATCACGTTGATACATGGATGTCTGTGGATGAATCCAAAAAGAACAATGCTGGTGGTTGGTGTTCTGGTGGCAGGATTGCCTAGCATACCACCACAGTTAAAATCTTTTTAAATGTGATGCCCATTATCCAGGCAGTTAAGGCAAGGTACATCTACTTGTTTTTGTCCCATTGTTGACAATAACCTGAAGCACATTCAGGAAACAGACTAACAATTCAACAACTGAAGTACCTTTTGTAATTGTAATCACAGATTTATATAGCTTCTCGTCAGAGGCAGTACCGACCTAATGACAGAAAACCGTGATCAAACAAAATGGATTTCAAGCACTTGCCAAGTAGAGGTAAAGAAAGATCAAGTAGCTCATATTGTAAGACGCTAGACAATCTGCTCCAGAAAGTTGGACCGACCACAGCAAAACTTCTGTGCTGCGCTGTGGTAGTTCTGGTTTGAAAGCTTTATAACGGCTAGTGCATTTGTTGTAGAGGACGGAGGTGAAGGACGCACACTTACTGAACAACATAACCAAGTTGGCAGAACAAGCGCTTGACAGGTATAGTGTTAACGACAGAAACTCTGTAATGAATTGCATGCTGTATGTTATGCTTGGAACTCTCTTCCTCAGTCTCTTAACTTTGAGTTCTCTAGTCTCTCTCCTTCCCAGTTCCATAGACGTCTTAAGACTTTTTGTTTCCTGATGCAGCACTGACGCAGGTCTAGAGTAGGGATGTTAAACGAAATTGGAAAGGTTTTGAAAACGAAATTCGGTTTTTATTATTGACAAAACGAAATTAATTTATTTAAAAATCATTTTCGTAGTGAAAATTTTTGGAAATGCCAGAAAGAATTAATTCATGCATGTTTTACAATTGTTTTCATCGAATATAGGCAGATAAGAATGTGTTTATTTAACGTACGTTATGGTACCTAATATATAAAATAACTTGCATTATATAATAATATATTACATTTTCTATGAAGGCCAATAAAACGAAATTCGGTTTAAAATCGGGCGAAATTCGGATTGCCAAAAACCGATTTTAACAAAGTCGAGAGCGCTGCTGATTTTTGAGCGGGCTATATAAATGTTGATTACAATTATAAAGAGGCAGTAAAGCTAAGGTTAGGTAAGTCAGTGAGTGTAGCACTGAAATTAATTAGGAGATTTAACTTTTATAAGGAGGTTAAGATGGTAATCATCATATTATATTGAATCATGGGATGTTTGTCTTTAATGGGGGTTCAGACTATAAGCATGACTTTATCATGATTTACACGATGCACGCTGTTTAAAGGTTCATACTGTTGTATATGGTAAATTTTTGTAGAAGTCACTGAATTAGAGTTGATTGGGTTACAATAAAGGTGGTTCTATTGCCTAATATGAGTTTCTTCTTCACTGTGTATGTCAAATGTATCAAAACACTTTATATATATACAAATACACATATATATATATATAAATATGTGAATATATATATGGTAATACTTTTTCCTCTCTGAGAATTGAGTTTGTTTCTGTTTATTCCATCTCTTTGCTTTTGCAGAGCTGAAGCATTGAAATCCGGTATGAGCCAGTTGTCTGGTGTCCGTGGCATTCAGCAGCGGCCGCAACCATCTGCCGCCTCATCATCAGCAGCAGCAGCCCAGCAACAGCAGCAATCGGATAAGCGGTTTCAAAGCCTTGGTCCACTGGGTCTGTCCTTACGTGATGGGGAACCCACAGCCGTTTCACCGTCATTGCCTAGCAAAGCCGCTCGTCCAACAGGTGGAGGCGGAGGGGATTCCTACACAAAGGAAGAATTACAGGTGCTCAGGTGAGATGTACTATTTATCATTGACTAATTAGCAATGAGTAATTAGTTAATGAGTTGTGATATTGTCCAATACCACAACTGTTGATATCCTCGGAGGTAGTAATACAGGTTGGCTGAGGTGGGCTGACAACAGATGTGATGGACAGATACTATAACTTCACATTCTATGATAGAGAGGACTTGCAGGTGCTCAGTTCAGGTAGCAGCATGTGTGATTGTCAGATATTGACAATTGGCTGGTGGCTGTAACTGTTCACACAGGTTTGTAGTTCTGGTTGTGATGTCACTCGATTAGGAATGACCAGAAGATTATAACTCAGACATTTTGTCTTTAGGGTGCAGATAAATTTAATATGGATATGGATACTACTGTAACGTAACCTGAAGTAACTTGAATAGTCAAGGTTGTCAGTAGTTAAGGTGAACAGTATCTGGCATCTACACAAATTTTTCCCAATACATTACATTCCACCGTGTTACGTCACACTTTAGAACAGAATTTATGAATGTGTGTATCAAGACAATAGATCACCTTTAAAGCTGAATGTCAAACTGCGCTGACTTCCCAGTCGCTTTTAGTACACTCTCATTGTTAAATGTCTTACAAACTTCTGCAAAAAAAATTACTAAATATTTTTAGAAATCTGTGTAATTCATTACATAATTTATTTAATGCACCTTCACAATAGTATATCAGCTGTGAGGTTCTTTGAAATGTAATGTATTTAGGTAATGCCCTTCATAATACAAATTTGGAAGTGCTGCAGTTTACAAAGTGATGTTCCTATGCTCGGATGTATCGTATATTTATGTGGTGAATTTTTTTGCATATCTTAATTGTTTTTTTGGTTTTTCAGGACCACATCTACCATCAACGGACGAGAATATGTTCCATTCATGACAGTTGATGCTAAAGAACGATTTGCTTATCCAGTCCCATTTACGTGAGTAACTGACATTTAAATTCAAAAGAAATGCTGTAGCTGAATAATGTAAATAGGAATAAGGTTTGCATGGTTGAAGCTACTTTTTCCACTTTTTTGTTTTGTGAAACAAATGAATGTCTTCATTTTTTTATGACATTCGCTACTAATGTTTTAATGCACTGTCTAAACTATTATACTGGTACATAGGTGGCCCTATCCAGCGGGACACCAGTCCATTTTGGCCTTGTCTTTTGTATCCACTAGAACGATTCATATATTTGGTTAACACTTTCATGTTATTGCAATGTTCCATTCTATGGCAAACAATAAAATAAATTGATTGATTGATCTATTGAAGTTCGGAGATGCTTGAAGTGCGCTATTTAAATGTTCTGTTACTTTACATTACATTAGACTGGAGATCGTTGCTGTAAAGAAGACCTCTATTCATCCCCAAACTTGTATGGAAACTCATTATCGTAATGCATATGATTGACATTAGTCGATGGTTGATTACAAACATAACAGTGTGCACATACCAGGATTCATTGGACGAAGAGCGTTGAGGTTCACGTGACGCCAAAGACCAGGATGACAGATTACGAAATAGAAGCCAAAATTTTAAACGATGTCAGAGAATTTGAATGGAGAGAAGCAGGAAATTTCAGAGCCTTGGGCCAGCAATTCTTGTGCATAGAGAAAGATCTTTCTATATTGTTTCCTTTCAGGCAGTTAGTTTCAGGATGCACTTAAGTGTGTGTGATGTAGCTGCATTTTCTCTTGTAGAGATCGAAACGGACTCTTAGCTCTGTCTTCGAAACAGTCGAGCCGGTTTGGCAAATGGATGCGGCCTGAACAATTCTGTGAGAATCCACAGATGATCTACGCCGTTTCGTGCCTTAGTATCCGACAGGTTCGTTAATTCTCTCTTAAGTGATGCACCTTCGAATTAATATATTAAAAACTGTCATTTGTTGTGCCAGTTTAAAGTACGTTTACTAGGTTTTGTAAATTGATGGGAATGAATGACTGTATATGCATGATTTTGTTAAGATGTTTGGGCTATTGTCTTGATTGTATTTTGTGTGTTTCTTGTCTTTGTAGACGATAGTGTCTGATTGTTCTTTTGTTGCATCTCTTGCCATTTCTGCCCAGTATGAAAGACGATTCCGGCAAAAACTGATTACCAGGTGAAGTACTTGTATCATAGACTTACAAATTTCTAAAGCTTTAAAGCTAAATGTGGGGCAGTGGCTTTTTCATGACTACTATTTCTGTTAAAATGATTTCATTGTTGCAAGGAGGGCCATTGTTTTAAAACCATTTTCACTGCAGGGTCTTCTCCAAAGGCAAGGTCAGGAAAAAAACAGATGATAGTTACTGTTTAGTTACTATTTATTGATGCTGTGCCATAAGAAAGATGGTTAGCATCACCCTCCTCACTTATCCAGACTTGGGACTGTCACTACGCCTAAAAGTGGTGGAGTTGTTGCCAGCCGTTACTCTATTCAACAGGCAATTTATTTTAGATTTTTGTAATAAGTACATTTTTACCTATACGCTTCACTGAAATGCTGCACTAAATGTTTACAAACATTTATTAACAATTAAAATATTTCATTTAGCTGAAAGTTTATCTCCATCTGTGCATTCTACGTTGGTTTTAGTACTCCTATTTGTCTTAAAAGTTAATGGATTAAAGTATAATTCAGCTTTTTAAAGTATCTTCATTATAAAACAACTTCGTTGTAAGTCAGTGCTTGATACGACATCCAGGGATAACTTCATGATGAGTTTCTGCTCTTCACATTTATGCATGCTTGTATTCCTGCTTGCTTAAGTCTCCTAATGGTGTATTGGTTTCTTTGAACAGCATCATCTATCCGCAAAATCGTAACGGAGATCCGCAGTTCAATCCTTGTGGCAAGTACATGGTCAAGTTGAACCTGAATGGCGTCCAACGCAAGGTAGGCGCCTCTGTCTCTGGTATTTGTAAGGAGTAATTGGAGTAGCACCGCTTTAAGAGAAACTACTATAGCCAGAGATGTTGCATCTGCCTAAAGTTCATTAACCACAGAGTTCATCAATTAGTAAGCAGTCCTCAGATAATTACTAGAGAAGTCACCAGTCTTGGGCTGCTGCTTCCACAAGGATCGCAGCCAATGGATTGCCTTTCAGAGTTGACAAGTGCTGTCGATAGGAAGATCAGGTGGTAATGGAAATGTTTGGCCACTCCTTTATCTGCGAAAGCTAAGAGAAATGGAAAGGCTAACACTTGATACCTGTAGCTGGTTCTTGAGGTTGGCTTTTAACGATGAGCAGCCTATGGTTTCCCATACATTTTAGTACATGCTCATCGTTAAAGGGTTAAAGGACTGCTCTTCATCTTCTGCGTGTTGGTGTCTATCCCTCGTGTGCCTAGGTTAATACAGTACAATACAACTGTTTTTGATATTGTCCCCCTTCCTAAGTTCAGAAGTGCACACGGCAATACAACAGAACATTGATGGCGCTTAACAGATGTGAGTTAAGGACTTGCTGAAAGGTCCCTCACAGTAACTGCATCAGGTGAGGCTCGAACCCGTACTCTCAACATTACAGGCCAAACTCTCTACCCAATCACTCTAACCAATCGCTTTAACCAAAAGTGAAGTTGCTTACACTCCTTACTCATGTCTGGCTCTGCTTCTTGTCCTATCTTTTTCATCTTTCTCTTCCCCGCTGTTCCTCTCCTGTCGTCTTTTTCTTCTCCTTATCTTTCAGCCCCTCCCCTCCTCTTTTTGATGGCTGATTTAAGATCTTATCAAATCTTTCCTGCAGGTGATTGTTGACGATTACTTGCCAATGGGCAAAGACGGAGAGCTGCTCTGTTCATATTCGAACAACAAAAATGAACTGTGGGTGTCACTTCTTGAGAAAGCGTACATGAAAGTCATGGGTGGATACGACTTTCCTGGATCAAATTCGGTAAATATTTTTCTTTGGTTTTTGACACTTGTTGTCATTATAAATTAGTCAGTTCATGTTTCGTGGTACTGCACAGAGTTATATATGTGCAGCAGGTTTTTGAAGTGTTTATGTAATTTTTGGAATCACAAAGTGTATGCATATGTTGTTACCGGTACATAGGGTTTCAAACATCTGAATATCTAACTGCTCTTTACCTAGTGACTGACTACTGATAACTGTTGCTCAGATTCACATTTCTCTGTTACTTTGCATGGATTAAAGATCTTTATAATGATAATAATGCATACAAGTACTGTATTTAGTATCAAGACACCTATGGTAATATAGTGCCTTTTAAGTACCTCAAGGAAGCGCAGTGTATCCGGAATGCCAGTTCTTCCATATGATTTTAGTGAATTCAAATATCCACCTGTTTTTTGTATTTATAGAACATAGATTTGCACGCCTTGACCGGATGGATTCCAGAACGCATTTCGATCTCACGGGGCAAGGAAGATGGCAACGTGGAGAAAGAGTTTCAGAAGATATTTGAGCGCTTTCACCAGGGACACTGCCTTGTTACAGTCGCTACGGGTGAAATGACAGACGCAGAGGCTGACCGAGCCGGTCTGGTGCCTACACACGCCTATGCCATGCTTGATATTC
Organism: Aporrectodea caliginosa; assembly: GCA_020284085.1. NCBI lineage: Eukaryota > Metazoa > Annelida > Clitellata > Crassiclitellata > Lumbricidae > Aporrectodea > Aporrectodea caliginosa. The sequence continues at coordinate 409,445 of JACEVL010000162.1, forward strand.
AATTCATTCAGGTTGCTATTCTGATTGAATCTGTTCTAATCTAAATGTAATTTATTCTAATCTAATTTATTTTAATACTAGTCTAATCTATCTTCGATAACACCATTATTATAATTAGACACTGGGCAACGAGTAAAGATTGTTTCAAGTGGTTACACAGTAAAAATTTTTATTCTGTTGTTGATTTCCAATACATTGGTGAAGCCAGAAGTCGGGCTATGCACGGTGTGCTGTTAACAGTTCTGAAGAATTTATGAGGAGACGGGCTATTTATTGCACTGTCATCATAATGCACTAGTGATGTAGCTTTTCCGGAAAAATATTTTGCGGAAAATTTTCCGGAAATTTTCCAGAAATTTTCCGCAGAACCGGAAAAATACATTTAACTCATAATGTCAGATTTCAGTATGAGACGACACTAGAAAATTTCTGTTTTTTAAAGTTCCTTTAATTTACAGTATTTCTGTCAATGCAGGCAATGTTCACCTTGAAAGAATTAAAATTAAGATTAAGGACTGTTCATTAGAGGTTCAGTTTCATATGTTTGATAATCGAGATATGTTTGATATGTTGTTAGTGATAATCGAGATATCTTGAACTAGATAGCAATCACAACTGCTTTTTAGGTGTTTTGATTTTACTATCTGGTAATGGGTGACCCTAATTTAGTGGGATACTTATCCCTTCAGGGCCCCTTGTTACCCTGACGATGAAAACTGTTTTATTGTAAATGCACTGTTAGGGTTAACAATAAATGATGATTGATTGATTGATTGATTGGTTGTTGTGAACACATTGAACAGTAAGCACTAACACTGCCACAATACAATACAATACAATACAACTGTAATTTGATAATGCCCTCCTTACAAAGTTCAGAAGTGCACATTGAAGCTGGGCAACTATGGCACACAGTGCCATCTATTGAATAAACATCAGGAATAACTACCTGGTACATAAGATAGTATAGAGTGAATGATGTTTAAACATTATTATGCATAAATTAAATTGTTATTTAGTAATATTATATTGATGGAAAAATATTGGAAAATTTTCCGGAAAAAAACACTGGAAATTTTCCGAAATTTTCCGGAAAAATATGAAATTTTCCGGACAATTTTTCCGCCTCACAACACTATAATGCACAAGAGATCATTTTATGGTTGATTCTAGTGAAACTGTTGTCAAAAATCGTAGTCGTTGCAGAAGCTAAGCGAACATCCCAAATAGGTCAGGGAAACCAGAAGTTCAACTAAGGCGAGTTAGCAAGATGAAAGTGGTGATATGAGTCTTATGTTTAGACCTGAATGACAGTGTAACTGATGGAACACTTGGAACTACGTAGGCATTGAGATTCCAAAGCTTATGTGTCAATATACATGTCAGAACAGTTATTAGCACCTTTAATGGACTATTGACAGCATCATTCCTGTTGAAATAACATGCACTGAACATTACATCAGTGTGGTGACGTTTCCATATATGGTAGCACTGTATTTATTAAAGCATTTATTTAGCACATTTTGTGTATTTCAGTCTTTAATGTCATTCAGGGCTAACTTTAAACCTTGTCTGTTTGAACTGCCTACCAATGTAGCCATTTTAAAGCTACTCGTTAAAGAGGGATAATCAAGGATGGAGCACAGTAGGCAGAAAAATTGTATTATGCCGTAGTTGTTTAAATATTTTGAGGGGTATAAAGAAGGATGGATGGTGAAAGTGAGGATAGTAGTGTTGTTTCTGTTTCTGTAAAAATGTTCTGTTTTTCTTTTATGGTTAAAGGGACAGAAGTTATTTCAGCTCAAAAATCCATGGAGCCACATGCGGTGGAGGGGAAACTACTCCGAGAAGGACACGGTCCACTGGACGTCAGCTCTTAAGAAGGCACTCAACTTTGACCCAAATGCAGCTGCCATGATTGACAATGGTATTGATTGACAGTAAATGTACACAGAGCTTTACGTTAGCCAGCTTTACTTGACCATCTAGTTTCTTCCTCTTAACCCAATTGTACAAAATACTACGGAATTCCTTTTCTGGCTACCCTAATTTTAAGAAAAAATCCAATAATTTATTCACTTGAGGACTGCTTAAGAAACATTTTCGAATGCACCAAGCAGAACTATTAAACAGTTTGAGGTAAGTGATAAAGGTGCTATATAAATATGCTGATACTGTATTAATAATAAATGAATTTTTCACCTTTGGTTGCACAGAATAGTAACTTCATCTAACATGTTCCGTAGAGGCATGTAATTATGCATTTCTGAGGAGATTCTGTTGTATGTGTAAATCAAATGTGTTACTTTACTGTTGTCCTTCTGAGAAGTTTATACAGAGGCATGTTACGTTTGCCATTATACTTCTGAGGAGGCATGTTGCCTTTGCCATTATGCTTCTGAGGAAGCATGTTGCCTTTGCCATTATACTTCTGAGGAGGCATGTTGCCTTTGCCATTATGCTTCTGAGGAAGCATGTTGCCTTTGCCATTATACTTCTGAGGAGGCATGTTGCCTTTGCCATTATGCTTCTGAGGAAGCATGTTGCCTTTGCCATTATACTTCTGAGGAGGCATGTTGCCTTTGCCATTATACTTCTGAGGAAGCATGTTGCCTTTGCCATTATACTTCTGAGGAGGCATGTTGCCTTTGCCATTATGCTTCTGAGGAAGCATGTTGCCTTTGCCATTATACTTCTGAGGAGGCATGTTGCCTTTGCCATTATGCTTCTGAGGAAGCATGTTGCCTTTGCCATTATACTTCTGAGGAGGCATGTTGCCTTTGCCATTATACTTCTGAGGAAGCATGTTGCCTTTGCCATTATACTTCTGAGGAGGCATGTTGCCTTTGCCATTATACTTCTGAGGAAGCATGTTGCCTTTGCCATTATACTTCTGAGGAGGCATGTTGCCTTTGCCATTATGCTTCTGAGGAAGCATGTTGCCTTTGCCATTATACTTCTGAGGAGGCATGTTGCCTTTGCCATTATGCTTCTGAGGAAGCATGTTGCCTTTGCCATTATACTTCTGAGGAGGCATGTTGCCTTTGCCATTATGCTTCTGAGGAAGCATGTTGCCTTTGCCATTATACTTCTGAGGAGGCATGTTGCCTTTGCCATTATGCTTCTGAGGAATTTCGGTGGAGGCATGTAAGCTGGTGTGTTGACCTGCATCGTGTGAGGATTTGCTTGTAAAAATTGTGCTGTTACCTCAACCTTTTTACCATTAAGGCAGGTGTGTTTTGTTATTTCAGGTGTGTTCTGGATTGATCTAGAGTCAGTGAAACGTTTCTTCGATGTCATCTATGTCAACTGGAACCCAAATATCTTCTCACACACAACTTGCTACCATCAGTAAGATTTCCTTCATCTGAGCACTATCCAACAAGTTGTATGCATGTATGATGCGTACGCATAGGAGATAGGGGGGGGGGATAAACCTCGATAATACTGTCTATGTTGGCCTTCCTTCACATGAGTGTCTATATTGGCCTTCAAATGGGTCACAGTTCAGCGATAAGGCAATTAATAGGGCTAAGTAGGGCTGTGGGAAAGGACCACACACTTATATGACCGTTACCTCTGACTGCTATTAACTGTCTGTCAGCTGTGCACTGAGTCCAGACAGTTTGGCCGCCTGCCCTATTCAGTCGGGATATAGGATGCATGCATGTCAAGCGTACGTACGCAGATGGGGGGGTGCTAAAAGTCTTGTTGATTATGGGGAGGGGGTAAATTTTTCCCGGAATTAATCGCACGTAGGTACTAAATGGTAATCCCTAATCTTGTTTTAAAAGCCAGTGCCTTAGATTTGCTGAGTTTTGTGTTGTATGTTAAAAGGACGTGGACAGCAAAGGAAGGTCCACAGAAGGACAGCTACAACATCGGAGACAATCCACAGTACCGGCTGGAACTGAAGTCCGCCAATCCGTCAGCCGTCTGGATCCTTCTGACACGACACATCACTGATAAGGCAATTACTTTTCAATCAATCAATCATTTATTTCTGCAACCACCAGAAGAGAAAAATGAACAGTGAAACAGTAAGGCAACGGTTTGACATGTACTGGCTACAAGGAGGCCCAGAAGGGATCATGGATCCCGCTAAATAGGGACACCTAAACATGTAAAAAAATACAGATAGGGAAAGAAAGACAGTCAATGATACTTAGAGTGGAGTAAGCCTTGGGCTCAAAAAAATCAAAAGCAACAAACAAAACCAAATAAAATCAGACGGATCCATCAAAAATCACATTAACAAAAGAATATAAACTCATATAAGAAGTTTTAATTTATTTTAGTATAGCCAGTTGTCTTAAACTTGTTTTAAGGTAATCAGGGCTTAATTCTTGTAATTCACACCAGTTTCTTAAAGTTTTAAAGTTAGTAATTAATGACTTAGTTTCTTTAATCCAGAACAATTTAAAATTATTCATGTGAAACTAATGGGAACCTAATTTCCTATTAACCAAGGCAAGTTTTTAATTTATTTTAATAATATTTGAGATCTAACTTTTTATTATCAAGAGAAGTTTAAAATAATTTCTGTAAGCTAATCAGGACTTCATTTCATTTTTTTTCAAGTAAATTTTTTAAATTATTTGATATCGTGAACAAGTAAAATGACCTGAACTGATTGCAGTTTGGTTTTGATGCTTCATCAGCTAAACCATGGCACAATAGAAGTTGTCAATTACAATTACAGTCTGTTGGCTATGACGGAACTTGATATTGGAATGAACTGCATTAAACAGATTTTGATATACTGGTCTTAACCGTCTTATTTCCATGAAGTTACTTGGGATTTAAGGTGCCAGAGACTGTTTGTCATGAACTTATGCACATATTGTTTGTCTTTATGCAGGATGACTTTGCCAACAATAAAGAGTTTATTACGTTACTTGTCTACAAGACCAATGGAAAACGAATCTATTATCCAAGTCAGTACTGCTTTGTCCTATCAAAATGTATTAAAGATTACAAGTTTTACACTTGTTATAGACCAGGATCATCTTGTAACACTAGTATATCACAAAATTCAACCTGGCTTCTCCATTGGATATTGATTTTTACTATAATTTAATTCGAAGTGGCTTTCAGTCAATGATTATGATAATGCTGCTATGGAAGCCATAGGATTAGAGTAGATGCCACAGATTCTGATAAAATACAACGAGTAATTTGATGCCCAATTTATGCCATCTCTTTGTTGTGCACCTTCGTGGTATTGTGAAACTTGATGTAGCCTTTCTCAGTTTCAACTAGACTTACCCTACACTTTGGCAGGCATATTGATTTTGCATTGATTTTTGCCATCTTGTAATCACACAGTTAAACACACTTGCTTATTGATTTTGTCAATTAAGAATTGTCCATTGATTAAACTCTTGGGCATTTGTGGTAGGTGTCTGTTGCAATGTTTGAGTGGAGCTGATTAGGTCAGAAATGTGCATACATAGTACATACCAGTACATGTATTTTTTAGTATTTAGTAGACGTTTAGGCCAGTGGCAAGGTAGTCTAGTGGTTAGCTTGCTAGACTGTCAACAGAGAGGTCAGGATTCAGATTCCATCAGGACAGAACAGCTGACTATATTATGTAATGTATCTTAACTCATGTATTGAATGTTTTAAGAACCACACAGTGGTGCTGAAGCTCAGTCACCTAACAGATCTAAAAGATGCATCTTAAGATAAGCTGACAACGTTTCTCAAGTTATTTCTGGTGGTTTAGTTCTAATTTTAAGCGACAAATGGTTTAATGGGGACAATCTGTCGTGCACGAACGAAAAAGAACGATGTGTCTGAATCATATAGGAGCATGGAACCAACAGATCCTCACATGCATTAGAGCACTGATATATTGCTGTAAACTGTAACGCTCTTTTCCATACAGATAATACTCTTTACAGGTGATCCACCTCCATTCATTGACGGTGTGCGGATAAACAGTCCACACTACTTGTGCAAGATGGTTAACAATGGCAGCAACGTTTATACGCTGGTCATCTCACAGTACGAGAAGAACAACACCATCCACTACACCCTCAGGGTCTATGCTACCAGCGAGTTCAAGCTCACTCGAGTTGCGAACCCTTACAACCCAAGATACGAGAAACAGGTTGGAAGCGTTAAATTTGCTTTTGTGCGTACCAACTATACCCTGACTTGGTTTCTTGGACATATCTTATTTCAGCCAGACTTCTTCAGTGGAGTTTAATTTATTTTGGCTTCAGTTGCCAGTAACAGAAAGCATTGTTAATTTTGATGGTTATGTTAACACTAGTTACGTTATAACAGTAACTGGTTATATAACTGGTTGTAGGTTAAAGTTAGTTATATGTTTCACCTGGTTAATGCTAGTCATGTTATCACATTAGCTGGCTGTATTACTAGTTGTAAAGTTGGTTGTATGTTAAAGTTGGTTATATGTTACTGCAACAGATAACAGGTGAATGGAAAGGAAACACAGCCGGTGGTTGTGCCAACTACCCTGAAACAACTGTCCTCAATCCAACATATCAGATCAAGATTGACAACAAGAATACTGACAACCAGTTGCTTATTGAACTTCGTGGACCAAAGTAGGTATCTTCGTGACTTTTTTCTGCTGTTTTGGCGAGGGTACTTCGTGTTTGGCGTTTATACATGAATTTGTTGATTGCTCCCTTTATTCTTAATAGAACCAGGAGCAGTTACTCTCCTTCGAAGTACTGCAGTTAGTAAAATTTTATTTGGGCTAAATACATGTAGTACTTTGTTACTCTGTATAATGTATTTATGTAAACTTCTTTGGTCTAATTGCTTCTTTAAAACTTCAGCCAATTTCAAATAGTACTTTAGTTATTAAAAGCCTGATTGAGCAAACAGGTACCTAGGTTACTAATAATACTTGTTATTACATAGTTGGGGTCACATTATACTGGAGTTATTAAAACATTGTCGTTGGTATTATAGTATCTGAGTTATAAAGCATCGTTTGGGGTAAATAGTGCCTGAGTTATTAAAACATTGTCTGGGTCATATAGTAAGTATGTTAGTTATTGAAACATAATTGTGTCAAAATAATGTCATAGTTAGTAAAAGCCTTTTATGGTCAAAGACTTTCATGATTTAATTTAATTTGTTATCAGGTCATTCAGTGTTGGATTTGAAGTTGTATCAATCTCTGACAATGTTCCCAACAGCCCAGGGTCGATTACGAAAAAGACAACCGGTGACTTCAGGTGTGCCTTTTATTTTTTTCTTTTCACTTATGGTCTTCATCAGGATGTTTAGTGGTTAGCTGTGCTGTCAGCCTAGAGGTTTGGGTTGAAATCCCCACCAGGGTAGATAGATTTTCAATATTTCTGCTCGACTTAGTGAACTTAGTAAAATCAGATGTGGGCCAGCACTCGTATTTTGTTTTGTTTTGTTTATTTGGTAACCAAAATATTCCAAGTAACAATTACACTGAAGGGTGCGATTTAATTAAGGTCACACAGGTGACCTAGAAACGGCCAAAGGTCCCTCTAACAGTTTGCAGTCAATGATATAATGTGGCCACTGGCCAGCAGTAAATAAAGGATAAAGTAAGGATCTTACAGGTAGGTGAATTTGTTGTTCGAAAATCAATGTATGGATGTTCTGGTTGAATGAGTTCTGTATGCTCCATGTAAAATGTAGGTGCGTAACTCGCGTTTGAAAAGATGAAGGCTAGGTAGTGAGCGGATGGAAAGAAGGATCTCGTTCCAATTTCTTGGTCCAGCACATTTTATCGAGGAGAGTCTAGTGTTAGTGCTTGCAAAAGGTATACTGAATTTGGATTTCTTGAGAAAAGGGGTTGGTGTTTAGGAAGAAAAGCCTTGATAAGTATGGGGTAGTAGATTGTGGATATAACGATACATAGAAGTCCCTAATTGTACCTGTCTTATCTGACCTTTTAATATGTTACGGTCGTGGAATTGAACTTTTGTATGGGCTCAATATGGAATTTTGGCAATAAATCTAACTGCCTGCTTCTGAAGGATGAGTATGTTTGTGTCCCCAGGAAAGTTAATTAAGACCGTGGAAAATAAGGTTGTCGAGTCTTGTATATTTTCCACTTTGAGTTTGTTGCAAAGCTGCGTAGTCTCCGTTTCGCGCGAGGTTTTTTGTGATTTTGTTCTTCACAGTGCCGGAGAGAACGTTTTGGATACCCGCTCGACTGTTCCCTCCAGTTTTGATGAGAACTTTGCACAAGTTTATCCACCAAGTTTTCAATTACCGGGTTTAGGCTGGTTATTAGTTTATCCCATAATACTTTGACTACACAGGTATCCTGCATTAAGTCGAGTACGTCCTTGGATTTTATTCCCCTTTTTGCCATATTAACAGTCGGAATGTACCTTTGTAGAAGCTTTGAAGAACGTACAGAAGAGTACAGGTAAGTTGGTTCATAGATAGCTATCCAAGCTGTCTTTAAGAAGTCAAAAACGTTTGTTTTACGTCAGCCACAAAACATGGCTCCTGATCAGCCAGCCATGTAGCGAATCTAAATTAAAGTCGAGTTTCTGCTCTCATATGCCAAGACCAAGAAAATGAAGCTGCTAAAACTTCATAAACGGGGGCCTGCCAGGGTTATTATTTCAGGAAAAAGTTATTTTTTAGTTGCTAAGATTGTTAAAGTCGAGTTTCTGCTTCATGAGAGCTTTATTTACCTGAGGAAAATAAATCGATGTTTAACCGTGAAATTTTACCCAGAGCCATTTTCTTTGTTTTAGGCGTGGATTTTGCTACATGGAACTGGAGAACATTCCAGGTGGAATATACAATGTTAGGCCTTGCACATTTTATCCGAAGCAAGAAGCGCCGTTTTTCCTCGACATCAATTCTTCCGGTCCAATCAGTGTCAAACCTCTTCTCAACTGAATTTCTTCCATTCTTCATCATCTGAAACCGTTAATGACTGTCAGCCGAGTTAAGACCTAAGAAATCTTACCACATTCAAGAGGTTCTTAAATATAAATAGCCAGGTATATACATACATACATACATTCGGGCACACATGTACAGACATATTGTTGAACACATTATTCCGAATTATTTTTCTTCAACTGTGATTACATAAACCAAAGTCTGACTTTAAAGAATAATGCATAAAAGTACTAATATTAATAAACTACAGATTAACAAAAGAAGTATAAGATTTTTTCATTGTTTTCTGCTTGGAGCATTTTGTCGATGATAATAATTTTTTTCCTATGGAGGCAAATGCAGATTTATTTAAACCAATTTTTAATATGGACTTCATTTCACACGAGGCAGATACTGAAAAAATACAAAACAATCCTACTCGATGAAAGTATGTTCTGTTTGCAATGCTTTTGAGAGATACTAATGGCGCAGTATTAAGTGTGCTGATAATGTGTATGCATACATGCATTCTTCTAGTGTACATCCTCCTATCCCTGAGAGATGGCAATCCCAATAACTAATTACATATTACAAGTATCATTAAAGAGTATTTTCAAAACCTATTTCATATAGTCAATTCATCAACAGTTTTATTTCCACAAACTGCATTGGCTTCCGGGGCTCTGCTCCAGATCCTGCCGAGGATTAGGGGCTTCGTGTCCGTGGTGCTTGCTGTCTCAGACCCTCTCAATTATCAACCAGGTACTGGATGTGGTGTGTCACACAGTGGTCTAATTGGTAGCGTGCGTTAACGTCATGTAGTATACTGCAGGTTCAAGCTTGCAGTTCGTCCATTTCCAATGAAAAACCAAAGAGCAGGAAAATGGTCTCCCCCTACATTTCACTATATTCTATCGGCAATGGTGAAGGGGCTGCCAAGTACTCCTTTCTTACTGCAAGATAAAGTACACCCAAGGGTTATGCTAACAGAAAAGACATATGAAAACAGAACAACTTCAATTACAAGTGCAGATTAAGACCCATAAGGACACTGTGCAGTTTGGTAGCAAACAAACTTCCAGGGATGCAAATTTGCCAGACTGACAATAACGGACAGCACTTCACCTGTTGGGCCTAACCTGACGCAAAGAACCAGCTATGGGTCATTGCATAATTACGTAACGCCGAAAATGACCGTATTTGACCCACCCTATAACGCTTCATAACGTTTCCCTACATCCAACCACCCAGCATCGCATATTTATTGTTACGAAAATCAAGTTAGATTTACTATGTGAACGCGCAAATAATTCATATTTTATAGCGAATTTAATATTCATTCATTCATTCATAGCATTTATATAGCGCCCCTTCAATAAACTACTCAGGAGCGCTCCCGGCCCAGCCACAACTAAAGACTTGTAGAACCCTGTCAGATGGCTTACAAGTAAAAAACGAAGCTTAAGTGGTAGGTCATTCCAGATGGAAGGGCCAACAAACGAGAAAATAATTATAGTATGTGAATTAGAATTTTACAGGCCTAAAATATACAGAGTTTGATTTATATTAATGACAGTTAAGTTTGAAATGCAGTGTATGAAACACTAACTTAGTGTTGATTTATACTAGAGCACCTTTTTAGTTCAGTTTTAAATCAATGGCATGAAGTTTGAACTTCGATCACATCGTGTCTAAACTGTCATTCGATGTTAATTTAAAATTCATTTAAAACTAAACTGTTGCTAAAAGCATTACGCAATGTTCGGCTTCACACACCCACCCAATCACCTAACGTTTCCAAGGACACCACCCACCCACCTTGGAGCGTTTTGTAATTATGCAATGACCCCCTATGTCGATGATTTAGGTACCTACAATTGGAAACTGTTTTGCATGAACAATCTGTAAAAGCATCCAGCTACGGTTTCATCTTCACGAGCGGAATATTCCGTGTGTTGAGACACTTGTCGCAGACCCACTCGGCATAGACCTCTTTCGTCAGCATCAAGTACGCCAAGTCGGTCAGTCCAGTGCATGCACGATGAAACCAGAAGTTGCAACCGCTCTCGCAAAGAATTGCCTGATCGTTGTCGTGGATCTCCTTGTGACAGACTCCACATGGGTAGATCGGCGGGGCATTGGGGTTAGCCGGGTTGAAGACCATCGGCTGATTAGGAGGGTAGGTCCGGCTGTGACCGAGGCCCATCTGGGGGTGCATTGGCGGCATGTTGGGTTTCTGCGGTCCCGGGTACATGTTAGGGGGACGTGGACCCATGTTAGGAAATGGAGATACTGGCATCTCCTGAGACGTCATGCGGCCGGCAGATTCTTCAAACATCCCTGGAGGCACCGTGGATGACTCACTGACGGGAGAAAACAGGTCGCCAACTTCATCATTCGGTGGCTGTCAACGCGAAAAAGAATACAAAAGAATCCTTACTAACACTGAATGTCAGAAACAGTAATTAGGTTTTGTTTGCATTGTGCAATGACTACTTGCAAGAACTACATGTATTTATTAATCTTAATAATTATTTTTTATTTGGATATACGTGATAAGTTTGCTTTTCAATTCGCTTGCAATAAAGTATTGACAGTAAAATTAATAACAATAATTTGTTGCTCATGAAAGCTTTAGCAAGTAAGTGAAGTGCCTGCCTGTCCGCCTTGATTAGGGAAGTTCTGCTGGCCTCTGGATTGGTTTCTCGGCGGAACTGAACCTGGACCATTGTTCGAATTTCGTATTTCACCATTGACCATAGACTCTACAAAACATATACGTCTTCAATCAAAATTCTGCACCTCGTTCAGTCCTTGTCAATCAAAATCTTAACAGAATGCAAACTACTGTTGGGACACTCAGATAATTATAAGTCAGACGCAAACATACTGAAACATATTTCTTATTCTTTATTAACGGTATAAAGTAATGTTACTTCTAAGTAATATGTTATTACACAACAGAATGTCTTTCTTTTCTTAATTTCTATTTTCTACACATGTCTGCAGCAGGATACGTTGCTGCATGCATGTGTCCTCTGTAGATGATAATCTAACGGTTTGGCTAATGCGTGTGTGTGAAAGCCAATGGTGACTAATGCCTCGGACTGTTGAATTGTCTTGCGTCGATATCGTCACTAACATCGTCCGTGCCGGGTGGTAAAACTCCGACTACCGAGCAGTACTATCAACCACAATTTCTGCCTTTTGCCAGAAGTCTGCACAGCCTCCAACATCAGGCGAATGAGAGTAACATCTATCCATATACGATCGGATTTTATTCCACGGGCATCTTATCAGCGGACGATCCCTTACTTGTTGCAGGGACCTTCGGCAGTTTAACCATCACTGACAAGACTAAAGTGATCCCTTGTTTTACTTTTTTTTAACGAACTGGCTACGGTACCGTCCGGACGGTAGCGTTATTTCTTTTCTACGGTACCGTCCGCAAATAATCTATGGGCGATTGCACATATCTATGGCGTGTACATCCGGTTGAAATAAATATTGGCAAAAGCCTGTCACGTTAAGTTGTTGTCTTCGCGTCGAATTTTTCTATGGCCGACAACTTGAGGGTCGGTTAGGGCCAGGTTAGTATTCGTGTGGTCGTTTAGTGTTAAATTAGGCGTCGTGAGGGTCGGTTAGGGTCAGGGTTAGGGTTAGTTTCGTTCATCTCTTAACTACTGCGCTATTGATGGTTAGGCTTTCACGCCATAGATATGTGCAATCGGCCATAGATTATTTGCGGACGGTACCGTAGAAAAGAAATAACGGTACCGTCCGGACGGTACCGTAGCCAGTGCCTTTTTTAATCTATTATTAGTTTTATTGTTCTCTTTATTTGCTATTATGTGCACTGTGTAACTTGTTGCGGTGTGTCAACAAGGTTTTTCAATTAAAACGAATATACAAAAAAAAACTACCAGTTAATACAATTAACTATAGCAATTTGGAATTAGGAACTAAACTAGCAAAATTTAACAAGTTTTGAGCACAGCTGCCTGACACAGAGACCTACTAGAGTCCTCTGGAAACTGGACTCGGACCTCCTTCGGACTACCCTCTCGGACAACCTTCTGATAAGACGCAGCGCTCGTGAATAAGCTGGTGCCCGGCGCTTGGCTTTCGAGTGGCGCTTTAGAAGTTAGGAGATTACGATTATTAGCTACACTTCCATTGAATTCATACAAACTCAAGATATACCTGGTTTAACTGTTGGTTGTCTCTCTCTAGGCATTTTCCCGCACCGTGCTTTATTTAAATTCGCCTAATTAAACACAAATTGCACAAAACTAAATATTGTTTTTAAATGCTGAATTCTTAATCTTTGTCCGAAGTAACACTATATTACCTGGATTCGACGTTAATGACGTCATCAAATATGAACACAGTGCGCCATCTTGCGAATTAAGGTGTTATATTTTGAATATTATCTGGAATTCTTCAGCGACCAAAAAGCTAAGTCATAATCACATGACCCTCTAAAAATGTATACCTCAAAAGAAGTGAGATACCCAAGCTTTCCCGCCATCAAAGACCCACCTTAACAGTTCCTCTTACTCATCTCTCGGGTCTCTGGCAACCGGACTCGGATCTGCCCTTGACATCTCTGGACAAAACCACTGAACAGCGCTCGTGAATACCTCTGACATCTCTGAACAATACTTTGAGCAGCGCTCGTGAATAAACTTGTGCCCCATCATTACACGTCTACATTCGCCACACAGGAGCAGGCGCTTCACGCCTCGCGTGGGAGAAGCGGGTGTGGACCATTTTTACAATTATTTAACGACGCTGCCATATCGAAGATGATGGGCGTGCAAGTGTGGGTCCGTTGAAACCAACGAGTTATATAATTTTTATGGACACTCGGGTCAAATGCCAAATTTAACTCTGTACCCGACTACCCCGGTCTACCCGCCGCTGTATTGTAGCTTACAACGCGTGCCATAATCGGCATAATGACTCTGAGGCGTTGGGGTTTAACCAGTGAGATATCGATATAATTATTATACATCTCAATGGGTTTAACCAATTAATTGGTCTATCCGAAAACCGTGAATATACCTGAGACGAATTTTCCGGCTAAGGGCGTGACCAGTGACCACCGTTTTTAGCAACGGTTTTTAGCACTGTGCCAAATGACGTCATGGTCATTTGCATAGGGGACTTTCCCGGGATAGAAGTCATATGATCGTAAACTGTGTGGACGACTGCTGTGAACGTTTTGTTTGTTGAAAGATAGCCTACGTTAAAAGATCGGTTCCTTCATAAACGTATCCGTATTTAATACTAACATTTTATATATTGAGTTACCGAAGAAGTTGACGACTGAAATGGTAAGTGTCTTTGCTGTGGTGTTGTGTTTAGCCGTGGTTCTAGAATTTTGAACGCTTGGTTCAGATGGAAAGAGGAAAGTTTGAATGCTGTGTATGCAAACGTACTTCGTCCGTGCTATAGCACCGCCGCGTGACTGTAATGTAACGTAAGAGGCAGAATTTGTTCAAGAAATACATTTTCTGGGAAACCAGCGTAATCACTAAGTTTCGATTACGGGTGACACTTGCTTTGGGGCTGTGCTATTGTAAATGTATTGGCACTAGATAGTCTTATTTTTAAATATGAGTAAAATGTAAGGTGACATCATATTCTGCTTCATTCATTCATTCATTCATTCATTTCGAGCACTTGTTATAGCAAACCCCTTCAAGATTTCTACTCAGAGGCGCATTAGATCCCTGGACTACGTTAGCCATTGTGGGGACACTGAATCGGAGTTTCAAGCGCCGACAAGCGCATGAGCAATTTGCATGTGAAGGACTTGCCCAGGGTCCAATACACGGCGCGGCTTGAGGTGGATTCGAACCCGCAACCCTCCGGCTGCAAGGCACCGAACATACATGTATCTGGGCTTTTCTACAACCAAAGGACCTGTATCTGCTTCAATTTAAACCATTGTGACAATTCGTAATCAGTTGGGAGTTGTGCATGATCTGTATGAAGACTGGAAATTCTTGAACGATGGTATATTTTGTCAGTGCATACTTGAAGTCCACCAACAGTTACTGCCTGGATGTAATAGCTGTTAGGTTTACTTGGTGCACGATGATTTCAGTGCAGTGATGAAAGAAGACGAACTGCATGCTTCTGTGATATTTTAGTGAAAAGCTTTGGCTCTTTTGTCTCTCATTTTATGACCCACTGTTTGTAAACCTTAGGCGTCAAGCAGTGGAGATCGGGAACATCTCTTCAAAGTTCTTGTAATTGGTGAACTTGGAACGGGAAAGACGAGTATAATAAAACGCTATGTACACCAGACATTTTCAGATCACTACAGGGCTACTGTATCCTTTGAGAGTCAACCTAAATAGTGTTAACTTAATAACTGTGGATGGATATTCAGTTGGTTGGGCTGTGTGCTTTGTGTGTGTGTGTGTGCGCTTTGTGTGTGTGTGTGTGTGCTTTGTGTGTGTGTGCTTTGTGTGTGTGTGTGTGTGTGCTTTGTGTGTGTGTGTGTGTGTGCTTTGTGTGTGCGCTTTGTGTGTGTGTGTGTGTGTGTGTGTGTGTGTGCTGTGTGTGTGTGTCTGTGTGTGTCTTTGTGTGTGTGTGTGTGTCTGTGTGTGTGTGTGTGTGTGTGTGTGTGTGTGTGTGTGTGTGTGTGTGTGTGTGTGTGTGTGTGTGGCGTGCGTGCGTGTGTTTTCATGCATGCGTGTGTGTTTATGTGTGTGTGTGTGTGTGTGTGTGTGTGTGTGTGTGTGTGTGTGTGTGTGTGTGTGTGTGTGGGTGTGTGTGTGTGTGTGTGTGTGTGTGTGTGTGTGTGCTTGTGCATGCATGTGTGTGTGTGTGTGTGTGTGTGTGTGTGTGTGTGTGTGTGTGTGTGTGTGTGTGTGTGTGTGTGTGTGTGTGTGTGTGTGTGTGTGTGTGTGTGTGTGTGTGTGTGTGTGTGTGTGTGTGTGTGTGTGTGTACAACCTGGAGCTATTAAAGGTCAATAGTCTCAGTGATATTCTCACCTGTCATAATCTTCTGGAAATTATGTTGTTCTTTGTACTTGAATTGTCTTCAAATGGCAGTCATTCAAACTGGCTCTGAATGCTCCACCTCATCACACTTGTGACTCAAAAGTCAACTCCTATAGTATTCTGAGTTTGCCTTTTCATTCTAAACTGAAACTTGTCATTCTAAACTGTAACCAAAAATGCATTTAGGTCAGTGACGACGCCAGGATTTCAGGTTTGGGGGGCTAAAACCCCAATTCCTTCCCTTTCTCCCCTCCTATCTGGCATTGGCAGTGATTTCCCACTTTTGTTTGGGGGCTGAGCCGCCGATAGGGGGCTTCAGCCCACCCTAGCCCCATGCTGGCACCGCCACTGATTTAGGTAACAGGTCTTTGCTTTTAGGTGCCAGATCTCAGATCCCCTGGGATCTGGCTGAATTTAAATTTAATCAATATTTGTACAGATCAGCATAGTCTTAATTAATTCTCGTTAACACTCACAATATGACACAAGTATAAACCTCCCACTTTTTCATGGACAAGGTTAGATTCACGGAATGGGAGGACCTCTCCTATCACTTGTCTCAAGTGACTGACAAGCTGACCACCCACCCACTTCAGTACACCAGACTTGCTTTAAATAGTGACCTTCAGCCATTTAGTGAAAAGTGACATGCTATTCCTAACAACTTAACATAGTTGAGTGAAAACTAACTTGCTAATTCTGATAATAATGACCTGACCTAGTTAAGTGAAAACTAACTTGCTAATTCTGATAATAATAACCTGACCTAGTTTAGTGAAAACTAACTTGCTAATTCTGATAATAATAACCTGACCTAGTTTAGTGAAAACTGACTTGCTGTTCCTAGTGACCCGTCTTAGTTTAATGAAAACCAAACATTTACAGCACATGACAAGTGCTTTTGGAAACTCTGGCTTCTGTTGTAAACCTTTTCCCGAAAAACGAATGTAATAAATGTGACATAATGCAACATGGAATTTATATAGCACCTTCATTAGATTTTGCTTGCAGAAGCTCTGTATAAATGATGACATGCCAATTTGTTTCTTTGGTTTTGAAGAGTATGATGAGTTTGCACAGTCAGAGCTTGGCTGTTCTGTAATATCTGTCTATCAGTTGCTGGCGAAGGCCAAAGTAGGTCCTGCAGTGGATGTTGACTTGACAGAAGGTTTCAATGACTTGTGTGACTATTACTCACTGCAATGGGTATCAGCGGTTTTTGGCATGTGAACAAGGGCATTGTGCTTGACAGAGAAGATTCATGTGCATTGTGGAGATGCAGATAGAGACAGACAGGCAGACAGTGACAGACCAAGACAGAGATAGACAAACAAGACAGATAGGCAGACAGACAGAAAAGAACCTAACACAGAGACGAAGATAGAGACACGCAGAAAGGGAAAGAAACAAAGACAGCACCAGACAGGGATCAGACAGACGAAGACAGAGACAGACAAGACAGATACAAAGACAGCCACAGGCAGGGACAGAGCAACAGACACAGAGAGATATAGAGACACGGATGACAGAATGATAAATGATAAAAACAACAACAGTTGGTAACTTCCTTTCGTTTTGTCCTAACATGAATAATTACTGGTCGAAAAGTACAGCATGTACTGAGCCCTGTGACTTGACCTGATAATTATGTGAACTCTGGTGAACTTCGCTGTGGCAATTGTTTCTTTGTTATCCGCTGTGATGCATCCGCCCCCTCCCCTATCCCCCAACTTCTGACGCATCCCAAACGGGAAACCCTTAGGGTAGAGTCTTCTGTCCATTCATTTGTTGATTTATGTCTTCTGTAATTTGTGTTCTTGTGAATTGTTTAATCGTCATAACATGTACAGCGCAGTGTGTTTGTCAGGCACTTCATTAAAGAATAGATATTATTATTATTTACTTATTTCTTCATTCGTTTGTTTATTGATTCGTTCAACCATTTGCTCATTAATTTGCTCATTCATTCATCAATTCTTTCATTCACTCACTTGTGCATTCATTCATTCTTTAATTCTTTTATTTGTTTTCTTATTCATTTTTTCGTTCGTTTGTTCATTCATTCATCTATTCTTTAGTTTGTTCATTCATCCATTCATTCATTCACTCACTCGTGCATTAATTCTTTTATTCATTATCTGATTCATTCTTTCATTCATTTGCTTATTCATTTATTTGTTCGTTCATTCATTCATTCTTTCTTCTAGACCGTTATGAATGTAGGCCAGAGTGACTGCTTTTTATTACTAGACAATGTCTATCAGTGTTCTGGAAACACTAGTATCTGTTGTCTGTAGGCATTGCTTCTTAGAGTTGAAGGTTCAACTGCAAAGTGAACTAGTGAGTAAAGTTCAGTCACGGACCCCTGATATAGGGGCTATGCCCTTATGCCCGGGGTCCACGGTTCAGTCACGGAAAGTGACAACAGTGATGCGAATGGGGTTGATTGACAAAATGCAGACACCTGATACTGTTGGACAGTTTAGAGAATAACTGCTTGACTGTGTTCTCATCCTTCTGCCTGTCAGTGTGGCTGGATGTCTGTTGATGCCTGCCCTTTGTTCTGGATTTCTCTGATGAAAGCCATACTTTGTTTCTTTATCATTTCCTTATTTCTTTCTTTCTTTAGCTCTCAATCCCCTACCCCCACACACACACTATGAACAACCCTCTCCTAACAAGACACAAAATCCATTATTCACATACAATACAGTCAGACATAATGCTCACATGCAAGATACATGCATACGTAAGACGTACATGTGTAATGCGCGCATGCATGTGTATATATAGTGTACATTATTGTTGCTATTCTGTTGCTTAGCAACGTCTATGATGCTGATGAAAATCAAGCTAGGTCAGTGCATGTATAAATATATACTAGCACATACATACTTCAGTACATAATGTACATGCATCCATACATGACTGCATACATACATATGTACATACACATGCCCGAAAACAACCCAAGTTTCTAACAACTATACCAGAGTGCTATACACTGCCTCTTCAGTGCTGTTCGTGCAGATCCAGGCCATGTTTACATAACCTACTGCCTCCAATTAAAACTGTACATAGTATATGTGTTACATCCACGTAAACATGACAGATTTCTACCTGTTGCAGATAGTCTGGCACGCAAAACATTTATTATTAGCATGATTTATTCGTGATTATATACTTCATAATGTACACCAAAGTGCGGTTAGCAATGGGATCAATAAAGGATATACTTACTTACTTACTTACATGCATGCATGCCTGCATACATACTAGTGTGATCTAATTTGGAAACGTTTGTTGCACTGTTACAATGTACAAGCTATCAATCGATGGTTTCTTCTAAGCTAAATTGCATTCCATACATACAGGTCATATATGCATACATGCATACAAACAGGTACTTATGAATATACATGCATGCATACATACTTACCATACATACAGCAATCATTATGCGAACATGCAAACTGGTTCATGATGCATACGCCTACACATACCGTGGTATGCATGCATACATGTGTGCGTTCATATATGCATGATGCACATATGCATACATCCATAGATACATAGATAAATGCGTGCCTATATACATACATGCACACACACACATAAATATATCTATCTCTAAGCAAATATTTACTTTAAATTGACTGGTTTGACCTCTTTAAGTTCTTGTTATGTCCACTTGCAACAATGAAATCACTGTTTGTTGGGTTTCAATTTCGCAACTTAAGATCTCTCTTTTCACAAGTCTCGTTCTGTTTGAAGAATTAAGAAGAAGAAGTGCAGTCCTTAGGCTAGCCTGAGGCAGCCATCAATATGAAGTGCTAGTGACATCATTTACTTGACATATGCATGACATATGCGAGTGGGTGGCCATTCCTCTCAATTGCCGGTGTCACGAAATAGAGTATCCCCCATACATGAGTATCCCCTCAGCAAAATGGAGTATTCGGTTTAGTTTGCATTTTTTGCGGTTTCTGAGTGTATTCAGTCGTACTGTTTGGATATAATATTATTGTACACATAAAATATTTTAAGTTGCGTATCTTTTGTTTGTACGTCGACCTGAAATTAATTTACTTCGTTTTTGGTGATTTTGACTGGATTTTCGTCGAGGCTATACAATAATACAATACAATACAACTGTAATTTGATAATGCCCTCCTTACAAAGTTCAGAAGTGCACATTGAAGCTGGGCAACTATTAAGAGCCATAAATAGACTGAAAGAGGTAAGTTTTAAGTTTAGAGCGAAAAACAGTCTCGATAAGAGAGTTGCGGACATGAGGAGGTAGAGAGTTCCAGATGGAAGGACCGGCAACTGTGAATGAGCGACGGCCAAAAACAAGACGCGTGCCAGGAACAACTTACTTTCCAGCAGATGCTGATCGAAGAGAGGAGCGACCTTTAACAGAGATGCAAGGTGTGACCATGGAAGACAAGTAGGAAGGGAGATGATCTGTGCATGCTCTGTACATGAGGAGTGCCAGCTTGAAGCGGATACGCTCACAGACAGGAAGCCAGTGTAGAGAACGAAGAGCAGGTGTGATATGGTCTCGGTAAGAGAGTCCAAGACACAGTCTTGCAGCCTGATGCAGTATTCTAGTTAGAGGAAGCAGCGTGCATTCAGGGAGACCATAGAGTACCGAGTTGCAGTAGTCAAGTCGCGTAAGAATAAGGCAGTGTATTAGTGTTTTTAGGGATGCTGAGTCAAGAGTAGAGCGAAGCTGTCGGATTCTCCTGAGATGAAACAAGCATGCCCGAGAGATGGCAGCTATTTGAGGTTTGAGGGAAAGTGCGGAGTCAAGGATGACCCCAAGATCCCGAACAGTGGATGCTGGAGAGAGTAGAGAGGAGGAAGTAGAGAGTGAGAGTTCAGTACACTGCAGCAGCTTAAGTAGAAGAACGGTCAAACCAGATGAGCTCAGATTTGCTAGGATTGAGTTTGAGGCGCATAGACAGGCTCCATAGCATGATGTCGTCAATGCAGGCACGAAGTCTCTTTGTAGCATTTGCAACCTCATTTAGTCGCAGATGTACATAGAGTTGTGTATCATCAGCATAAAGGTGGACTTCTATGCCATGACGAGAGGCGATGGCTGAGAGTGCAGAGGTATAGAGGATGAACAATAGAGGCCCCAGGACAGATCCTTGTGGGACACCGAAGAGCACAGAAGCGATGGATGAAATGAGGAGGTTGATGCGAACATACTGAGTGCGGTTAGAGAGGTAGGACAGAAACCAGTTGAGGATAGTGCCGGATATGCCAAAGGAATCTTGCAAGACCTTAAGCAGGATGAGGCTATCGTGATGCGTATGATGATGGGGGATAGAATGGTTTATCCCCCGGATACTCTAAACCGGTTTATTCCATCCGGGGGATAAATTCATACATCCCCCCGGATAGTCTTAGGACGGATACTCTATTTCGTGATACCGGCCTGTTTGGTTAGATGTAGATAAACTTTCCTTAATGAATTAGGACGTAAGAACATAATTATGCATGACATATGCGAGTGGGTGGCCATTCCTCTCCCTTGCCGGTTCATCTTACCACCAACAGTGTACGATTAGTGTACTCATTATAACTGAATTGGTTATGGGTGCAGGTTGAGCAGAAATCTCAAACCAAATTTCTGCCTTGGCACAGATTTTAACTCCTGACCTCTCAGCTGGCAGTCCAGTATGCTAACCACCTAACCACTACACTATCGAGTAGGGTTGTTAAAATCGTTTTTTTTGGCAATCCGAATTTCGGTTTTAGAAATCCGATTTTAAACAGAATTTCGTTTTTTATTGGCCTTCATAGAAAATTTAATATATTATTATATAATGTAAGTTATTTTATATATTAGGTACCGTAACGTACGTTAAATAAACACCTTCTTATCTGCCGGCTATATTCGATGAAAACAATCGTAAACACTAAAGAAATGCATGAATTAATTCTTTCTGGCATTTCTTGAAATTTTCACTACGAAAATGATTTTTTTAAATTCGAATTTCGTTTTGTCAATAATAAAACCGAATTTCGTTTTCAAAACCGAAATTCGGATTTCCGAATTTCGGTTAACATCCCTACTATCGAGGCCACGCCACCTCCCCCCATCCGAAGAATTAAATATTGGTGTAACTCTGTGGAATTTCTCAGTACCACACAAAGCTGCAGTGTTGCACGCCAGTAAGATGAGATTAAAATGTTTACCAACACTATTCAAGTCTGCAAGATCCAGTTGTTCCGATAATTGCCGTTTGAGGTCAGAATCCGGGAAATCAGCCCTGAGGAATTTTGTTTTGAAAGGTGCTATATAAATGTTCAGTAATTTCAGATACTTACATACATTCACACTGTCCACAGTCGGCACTCTCAGACATTTACAGATTGCGCTCTGAGCAAGTAATGTTCAGGTTAAGGCCTCTAATTACACAAATGAAGGTGCTAATTTAATGCCGTTTTAAGTATCATTGTTAATTTGTCTGTATTAATTGGACTGATTAATTGTTGGTGTTGGCCTAACCTAATATTCATTAGTTATTATTATAATTTGCCTGTGCAAAAGATTTCATTGTTGATCAGTTGACTTAATAACTGCCTCACAAGATTGGTGTTGACTTTGCTTTGAAAGTCATCAACTGGGACATGAACACAGTCGTTCGGCTACAACTCTGGGACATTGCAGGTTAGTGAAACTGGATTGGTGATACATGACGAGTATTCCGTGGTATAAACTAGTTTCTATGTAGCCTATGTGTGCCTATATCAAGAAACTGAATTTAGCACCTTTAAGTACATACATACTTACATATATACAGTGAAAGCTCTGCAAATGAGGAGCCCCATCAAATTGATCTAAACAAGTGCATTCTAAGTCAGTTTGAAAATGTGTGCTGTGTGGAATCAATGCGTCAGTGCTTCTGAGTAGTTCTCTCGGAAAGGTGCTATATAAATACTGTGAATGGATGAATGAGTGAATGTCCACCATCCACCATTGCCCTACCTCTGTCTGCCTGACATTTTGATCTGGACTTGTAGTAGCTAAATATGACCATACTTCCCTCCTCGGATCCTCACAACCTATTTATTTGTAATTTGAGCACCTGTGAATAAGCTGGTTCCCAAGACATGGCATTTTTGAGTGCTGAAGAAATCTGGATATTATTATTATTGTTAATTAGTAACGTCTATATATGCTGGTGTCTAATGCGCAAAGCATCAACCGATGGTGACTTAAAAGTTAAAACCAAGCCATAAAACTCCAACGGAGTATCCACTAAGACGCCTATGTTGGATAGAGGTAAGTCTTATGTTGTGTGTATGTATGTATGAGAACGCTTAATATAGCACATTTTAAGTAATTCACCAAGGTGCTGTACCTATGACTATCTAACAACTTTAAACAAGTGCATTTGAAGATGGTTAGCAAATGCACAAAGTCAGAGGCAACAGTATGCAATTGCATAGACAGACTGTTTCAGGAGGACGACCCAGCACATAAGAATACATGATGGGCTCGAGTTGAAGTGCGACAGAGTGGCATCTGCATATCTCCCTGGGTCACAGAGCGCAACGACTGCCGACCATTGAGAATGAAGTGACATAGGCGACTGAGCAGAACGAACAGATACAAAGCAGAGTTTCAAAATCTATGTTCAGAAACCAATAAATCTCATTCACAGTTCTATTGTTAGGTATGACCGGAGAAAGACAATCAAACAACGATGACCTGGTCGATTAATGATAATAATTATCTTCGTTTAATTTCAAACTGACACAACGCAGGATGATTACAAATCAGTATGAATGGATGATTATAAGTTACTACAGGAGTCGAATTTAACTGTATACAAAAGCCCTGCAAGGCGCCTATCACGTGCTACATCTAATTTTACCAATGCGCCATCTCGCAAATATAGGCTGAGTGGACCTTTGGGAGGGTGCGGGAAGCGATCCCGCTACCTACTGCTCTTCACGCCAGTGATGTTGCCACTACTTTATGGACCCCATGATATGTCTGGAGAATAAGGAGTGACTGATTACAACATTTATCTGATCGGCATTGTTTGTATTGTAGGTCAGGAACGGTTTGGCAACATGACGAGGGTCTACTACAAGGAGGCAGTTGGCTGTCTTATCGTTTACGATGCAACTCGTCCCACGACATTCGAAGCCTCAGAACGGTGGAAAGCCGACTTAGACAGTAAAGTTCAACTTCCAGATGGCTCACCGATACCGTGTATACTTCTGGGTAACAAGGTTAGACTTTGGTTTATTGTTACATCAACTACATGCTCTCCTGTAAATAAATGCTCTATAAATAAAACGTATAATACTGATGTTCAGCACACACAAAGTTCAGACACTGAACAGCAGTTTCCTCCATAGGCTGCTTCGGTGTCTACTCAAAGTTGCGTCCTGTCTTTTGACCAGAATTTGTTAGGTAGCATGCTTCATTAAGGTTTCTGAGCTTTCTTTCCTGAGTTATCCAACCAGGCAATCATTTAGTTTGCCTAGGTGGATAGCTCAAACCTCAAACTGTTTTCAAACAGTGTTTCACTGCTTGACGTAGTTCCCTATAAAATATGATGCTGTGTTAATGCAGAGGTGTCAAAGCTTTTTTGATGGCGAGCCAGTGGCAATATTTTCTAGCAAGTGTCAGGCTAGGGTGCCGAAAGCGCATGAGCTAAATGGGGGTATGGGAGTGGCTCGGTGAGCCTGTCCCCAGAAAATCTTTGCAAAACTAAATCTTAAATGGTGCATTTTTAGCTTACAGTCTTAAGTTTGACCTTCATTATCAAAAACCTCTATAGCAGGATGAGGATTTAGTATTGACTGACTTGTTGCTAGCACAGCAATTTGATTTTGCTTCGCTCGGAGTGAAAAATGGTAAATTTGAACTTTTATTCTCAAATTATGTAGTCTCCGCGGGCCAGAAAAACATCGCCGGTGGACCAGAAATGGCCCGTGGGCTGGACTTTTGACACCCCTCTGTTATTGAATGATAGGAAGATTAAAATCTTCATTGAAGACATTACCAGCAGCTGTAAAAATTGAAATGTGACTTTTATATAACAAGTATGTTCAAAAAATTTGTAAGTAGAAAATTGGAACAGTGCTTGCAGGTTTTTCTTTTGACGTCTAAGTGGTGTAGTTCATAGTCAGTCAATTAGGGATCTAGAAATTTATAAAAATGGAATGGAAAAGTAAGGCTGGCAATACTTAACTTTCCTAAAACTATTGGGAACCTGTTTTGCCAATCTTCAGTGACTCGACACAATTTTGATGTCCTTACCCGAGCTTTTCTTCCTTAGAGAAATTTCATTGCTTTTCTATTCTACAGATTTTTGCAGGCATACCACTATTAGCATTATAGAATTGCTTTGTTTTCTGTTTGGATAATTGTTATACTTATAATTATTATTGCTATATAATAATTATAATATGCTATAATTATAAATATTATTGAAAATATAGTATTTATTATTATTAGTTTTAAAACCTATAATATCAGCAAGGTAAAATATAGTGCGTGCTTTGATGCAGTGTGATCAAGTGGCTGATGGTCAAGTCTGTCATCCACCAGACATGGAAGCCTACTGTAAAGAAAAAGGTTACGTGGCGTGGTTTGAAACATCTGCCAAGGAGAACATCAATATCGACGAGGCTGCTCGATTCCTCATATCACGGGTGAGTAGATGCTGGCGTTTTGACTCTTGAAATCGAATTTTGAAAGCAAGCATTGATTTTATAGATTTTAGGGCATTAATCAGAGTATTACAGGTCTCCCAACACTGCACCATTTCAAGAGCAGATTAAAGTCCTCTTTCTCTTTGGCTTCATGTTAAAGTTCAAGTGACTGCTATAGATGGATGTGTGCCAAGTTACTTGGCCTGTTGTTTTAGTTTACTGTGTATATGTTTGTTATTAGGTACGTCTGTGTTACTTACGTGGTTTGTTATTGACTTGTGTTAGTTGTGATATTTACGGACTATTCCGTTGGTTTGCAACTGATTTGTGAAATTGGGCGGCCCTCGTTATCGAGACAATAATTATGTTCCTTTGGGTTTCCCCACTGTCACTGTAAAGTTGTCCAGTTCCCACACAAGTCCCTATTATCTATATGTATAGGTATATAGTTGTATTAATTAATTAATGTGTTAGAGATTGAGTGATGGTAGTATAAACTATTTATGGTAATTAAGTAAACCAGCATCAGCCAGCATCTTAATCAGTCTGTCAGATAATAATAATAACTTTCAGCCAGCAAGATAATCAGTCAGTCAGGCAATCAGTCAGTCTCTCAGTGCACCATGATTCAACCATCAATTTTAAAGAGGTCACTATGATGAACTTCTTAAAGGGGTTACTATGATGAACTTCTTAAAGGGGTCACTACGATGAACTTCTTAAAGGGGTCACTACAGGCTGAACTTGACCATGCAAGTGTAAATGTAAAAGCATCCAAACAATCAGTCAATCATTGAATAAGTCAGTAAATCCCTTTCTGTTGTTAAAAAGTGCTTCATCTATGTTTGTACATTATACACACAAGTCATTTGCTGTTCTGCAGATTATCGACCTCGACAACAAACTGAATTTTGGCAACGACGACAGAAGGGACGACCGAATAGTTATTAAACCAACCGGATTAAAACCCGAGCCACAGAAGTCCTGTTGCTGAAGTACAGAAGTCCAGAACGACAACACAATGCACAAAGTGGACCACATGGAAAGGACTTTGTTTTAAGGACTTCTGCAACGAATATACAATAATCTGGCAGAAGCTTAGCTGCCAACAGTCACACGCAACATACATGCTGCATTGGAAGACTGCATATTTTCTTTCTGCTTTGCAGTAGAGTGCACGATAGGCTGAGTTGCTTTGACCCCAGGGTCAATCAGAATGGAAACCATAATGCTACATACCCTTAGTCTTATCATCTTTTGGGCCTGAGATGTTTACTGTTTAGCTTTTGATATTACACCTGCCAAATTTGACTGGTATAACCAGGGTCAACAAGTCTGAAAATCTCGATAGAATCGAAGCCTCTTTGAACGTTTGTGAAGAGCCCTAACGAGTGCTTCTGAAATTCTGAATTGTCTACTGATTATGATGCTTTTATATAGACATGCACTTGTATGTACATTGTATCTAGACACTTAATACGTTTTTAAGTACCACTCAAAAGTGCTCTGCAAACGGATATCTAACAACGATCTAAACAAGTACCTTTTAAAGTTGCTTAAAACTGTGCAGTGATCAGAGGTGTATGATATTCAGGTAAAAATAGAATAACAATGACGGAATAACAATGACGAAAGGACAATAACGGCAATGGTAGTAATAATAAATGGTAAGACTACCTTTCTGGATGTTGATGAGTTTTAGCTATTCCAGATTCTCCTCTCCATGGATAACACCTTAGGGTAAACTTCCAAACCAATGATAGAGAAGTAACAGTTGTGTACAAGTATGCAATGTAATGCCGTTAATATGTACTGTGGTGGAGATCCATTATTTGCAATTTGGGGTAAAGTGATGCTTTGTCAAACCGTGTGTTCATTATCAGTGTGAGTTCCTCTGAAAACCAATACACACACTAGATTCCTGGTAAGTATTGAGTTCGACAACCATGCAATATAATTTCTGAGCTTCATTTGCTTGCAAGATAAATGTGATAAAAAAACCATGACTTACAAGTTTCAAGGGCTGTGTATCAGATTGGATCAAATGTGTGGGTTAGACACAATAGGGCATATATAGGGCAAACAACAAGGCATATATATGGCAACAGGGCATATGAAGCAGACCTATGGACTTGTGTTAAACTGCTCAGTTAGAATGCTTATGAAATTATGTCAGCAACAGGTAAGAAGCAATGCAAGACTTAGTATGGACTGCAGTGATGTCCCAGGCAGAGCGTTTACCAGAAACCCAAGAAGTTAATGTATAGTGCACCATCAATTATTATTAGTAGTAGTTTTAGTTTTAGTATCTTTTCATTTTCTAGTTTTTATATTTATTATTATTTTGAAATAAATGTTTAATTATGATTATTATTCTTCTTATTATTATTGAGGTTCCAATCCAAAATGCTTTTTCCTTTAATTCGCAGCCAAATAATTATGATTATTATTATTATTACGAAAATGTGTAATGTATACTAAGTCACACATGAAATGAATCTGCAGGTGGTAGTGCTGTTAGATGGTCAACATTATGTATTTGTCTCTAACCCAATTAACAAATATTTGTGTCATTTTTTCTGTCTTTGTTCGTTGAGGTGTACATGCACAGAGTTTTATCATCTAGTTATGTATAAAAATACTATTTACTGGTTTATTTAGTGAGCACTTTTTACTGGTATAGGCTATAGGTTTTTGGCTTTGTTTGTGTCTTTTAAATCATGAATAGGATTGCTGAACATAAATTATGTGGAGTAACTGCAGCAGCTTTTGAGGCTTTTCTTTAAGTACATGTGTTATAAATATATGCTTTGTAATAAGAATAATGTTAATTAATTGATAATACGAAATAAGAATAAATAATAATAAAATTAAAAAACATAATAATAATTGTATGCATACTTTGTGCATTGTCATTGCACATTTGTTGTGCTGCTCGGGTTTACGAGTTTGCTAAACTGGTCTGTCATTCAAATTGTTGAATTTTATTTCTTATTTTGAGCTTTATATATTTGCTATTTAGTGCAAAGCTACAGGGTTTTCACATTCGTTTGTGACTTTTTCCAATCGTTTTCATTTGTGTGAGAAAATTGGAAAAATATCTTTAAAGCTTTAATGACGATTGACCTAAAAGTAACTGGGAAACCAATGCAGCTCATTGTTAAAGTATTAAAAAGCAGGATTGTTTGTTCGTTTGTTACAAAATTAGTCAACGTAAGGTAAACAGATGATACCTGTTGTGCTCTGCTATGTTAAGTAGATTCATTAACAACATTATGCACTTATTGACACTTTAGCGACGAGCTGCACTGGTTTCCCAGTCGTCTTTAGTACGCGCTTCTAAGTAGTCACCTTGAAGGGCGCTATATAAATTTTTGAATGCCTGAATGAACTCTTGTCGTTAGTGTGTTCAGTGATCCATTAGGGCACATTTAATTAGATTGCTCTGGCTTAGTTGATAATTTTGTTATTGAGCTACACAACAGTTACTCTGAAGGAAAGGATTTTTGGCAATTGCTTTGCTCTTGTAATGCTTGAACTTCAAGCGAAGAATTACTTTCCCAAATTGTTGCTTCAGAGGATAAAGATAATAAAGGGACAAAGATGATGAAGTTGCATGCTAAATTCCCACCTTACTTCTAGGGTGCTATTCATGATGATTGCCACGTTGAGGGAAAGTCTTGTGGGCAGCAGCAAAATCTAGGATGAAATGTATCGATGGGGAAAATGTATCTTCAGTAGGGGAATCAGGGAAGTTCGCCCATTTCGTCATATAAATTTCATTTCACCTTGGTTCCGTACCTCATGTGGCAGTGATTTGAAGCATCATCCATTTGTGCTTTATGGTTCTGAGTGGATCCCAGCTTTGAAGTGAGTGTGGGTTAAAGTGACGTTAATTATTCATTTTCTTATCGGTATAAACATGTAAGACTGGTGTTGGGAGACTATGGCCCAGTTGGCTACATTGGTTAGAGCGTGCATCCCACAAGCCTCTGTGCATGTGAATTGTGGTTCGCTTCCCAATAGTTGTTTATTTCAGAGATTTAAATCTTGGTCTAGAACGTTCTGTACACAGGGACCTGAAATGATGTGGCACCTGCCAATTCAAACGGGCGGTGGTGAGGGATCTCACCCAATCAGTTCATTGAAAAATTAGTAGGGTCGAGGCCATACGATGGGTATATAAAAACACTGTACATTTGCTTTTACATTGATGACTTATGGGCTGAAGAAATTCAGTGAGAACGACTAGTGCTCTGAAATGTATTTATTTAGGTTAGGTAATGAATGTTATTTACTGCATACCTCTTGTTATCCTGATGTAATTTTTGCATTTTATCCTAACATAGACCCTACAGCAACCCGCCGTCTTTTCCTTATTTTGCCAGGTTGATAGCAAGCCTATTACTTTGTATGGTTATTCATTAACCAAACTCCATATACTAAAGAACCCGGCCAGCATGAACCTTTTAGGGAGATGTGTGGGCACTCGGCTTTGGTAGCTTATGCTGTCAATTGTTAGCTCAACTGGTCTGGAGTCTACAGAAGGTTGAAACTTGAAAGTGTTAATATTATTAAAAATTGTTGCAGTCTTACACAGTGTGTAATGTAATAAGCAATACTTATCAAATTACTGCAGAATTTTTAATCATTGAGTTGACTGATTGGTGAATTCGAGAGAGGTTTCAAAATTATGAAACTTGCTTCTGCTCATCGTGTTCAAAAGATCTCTGCAGAAAGTGATGTGAATTGTTCCAGATGTATTAGGCACACGTTAATCAACCACTTCTCACAACTTCATGCAGTTCAGTAAATTGATGTCCTCTGTAAATTGTAACTGACGAGATCTTACATTGTCAATCAAGAAGGTTCATAGTGTCTCACAAAAGGCATTTTGTATTCAATTTACTGTCGTCTGTCTTTGATATGTGTTGGAAATATTTCAATGTTTTATTTTTTACGAGTGGAAGCAAGATGTTTTAAGCACATGTGTGTACATTAAGAATGTTCTGCCTTGAAAATCTAAGTTTTAAATACTTAGCAAATTACACCAGTGTTTTTGATTGTTGATTTGACCTATCAGTTTTGGAAAAGGTTGTGCAATAATGAAACTTCCTTCTGCTCAAAGCATTCAAAAAAGATCTTTGTGGACATCTGTTTGAAACATCTTAGGCATGTTTATAAATCAACCACTATTGCTTCTCTTCAGTGTCTGTAAATTGAAAGTTCAAACTTTGTAAATTGACACAGGTCTCACACTGTCCATCGAGAAAGTTGGCAGTGTTTGGCAGAAAGACTACTTTTTATTATTATTATTATTATTAAACTGTCATTTATAACGCGCCTAAACAAAATGGGAATCTTGCACGAAGGCGCGTAACAGGAGAAAAATAAAGGAAGATAATGTCTGTGCTGTCTCGTGATGTTAAGTATATAAAAGTAATGGTATTTGGCTTTTCTGTGTGTTTCAATGTTTTATTTTTTGAAAGAAAATTATTTTTAAAGGAATTTTAAAAGCTATTAACGGTCGATTGTATATAATTCATTTTCTTTAAGCTTACACACTTACTGCAAAAGAATATAGCCTACAAGTATAGTTACTTATAGTATTTACTTTGTTATAGATATAAATCACTGAGGTTTTTAATGTGATTCTATTTATTCAGCTAATTAAGAAACAAGAGACAGGAATTTTACTAACTAAATAAAATGAGATCTAATAATAGAAATGTATGGTAGCATACATTTGTTAAATATAAATTATGGTTACATAATTTAGTTTTAGTATCAGTTGTTGAGTATTAAATTATTCAATCCATTAGTGATTAATTACATCAAGTTTGGTTAAGAACACCAAATTCAGTATAGGACCCGTTAATTCTCGTTTGATCACGTTAAATTACATATAAACAGAACTTAAGTTTCACAACTCGTCTATAGTTGAGTACGCACTCCTCTTTCCTTTCAACATCCTGACTGGTGGCCTCATCGCGAACTGGAGCACGGCTGCAGTGCTCCGAGTCTTCGTTAGTTGTCGCGAAGATTGAGGACCTGTATCCGACTGAGACATAGGCCGAACGTTTCGCAGAGCGGAGCACAGAGGCACTGTAGGCAGGTTCCCCAGCACTTCTGAAAGAAGGAGCAGTTGATCGAGAACATTCGGAGGAATGGGGTATAGTACCAAACGTGGTGGAAGGTGACGCAGGCGAAACGGCAGCCCCAGCAAAGAGCGAGGCACGAACCGCACAGAACTGTCAGGAACTTGTAGCAACAGTTTCTGCTGCCAGTGAAGCATTGGTAGGACAGCTTCCAGACGCAGTCGATCGAGTGCGTGCCATCTGGCTCGGCAAGGACTTCCTCGAATTTCACCTGAATAACACAAATAACGTACCATAGTTTCCAAGTACTTAATGTATCTAACATGTGGCAGGTGTGCACAATATGTAAAAAGACATATAATATGTGTTACACTCTCGAGAGGCAGCCATGGGTATGAAGTGTTGGCGACTTCATTTTTCTTAGCCTCGGCATATGAGGGCGGGTGGCCAGTACTCTCCCTTCATGATCTTCCCACTGACAGTGTACGGTCAGTGTAATTAATAGCTGAGTTTGCTAGTGGTCGCATGTGGAGACATCAATCTCAAAAAAAATTTCTGCCTTGGCTGCAGTGTTTGAACCTCTGACTTCTTGGTTGACAGTTGACCACACTGACCACAAGACCATCCTGTACCTCGAAGGCTAATTAATAATAGCAGAGAATGTCTGTCTGTCTGTCTGTCGTGAAGTTAACACTCCTGCTAAGCGAGTCTGCCATAGGCAGACGAGTACCAGCCACTTCGCTTACACACCGGACGTGGCCAGCGGGTAGCACGGCAATAGACGCATGACGGACCGGGAGGGCAGGGACCCGAGTCCGCCATAGGAGAATGAATACCAGCTGCTTTGCTTACACAAGGGACAATGGCGGGGGGCCAAATGGAGTGTACCAGTAGACAATGACAGACAGGTGACATGCTTACACAAAACTAGGACATCATCTAGGCGAGGGAGAGGGATGGGATGGTGATGAAGCAGAGGGAAGGGAGGGAGATGGAGGTACGTTATGATCATTTCAACCATCTTAGGACGGGCAAACGTCTAATAATTACTAAAATTAAGCAATTCTGAAAGTAACGGCATCAATGTGAACCATGGGTAGTATAATTTCACTTATTGTAATGCGATATCATGCAAGTTCAACGAATTCCAAGGCAAGAAGATACTGACCTTAAGATGATCATTGATGTCCAATGGATCTCTTCGATCGAGATCAGGGCCACGCGTGCTTCCAGCTCCCTCTCCTTGACCTTCGCCGAGGCCCATTTTTTATATCCTAAAAAGTGAAAGGTTAATCTGAGGTCAGTATCAGGTCATCAGAAACAAATGCAGTGCTATAGGCCTATATTCCAATGATTTCCTAAAGCCGCTTCATAAATATGTAATCGCCATAAAAAAATCTCACGGTTTCAGAAGATAAATTCCAGCAGAAGGAAAAACACAATAAAACAAAACTACCAGTTAACTTGTTACTAATTGTTATTTGTTATATTAATTGGTTATCGTTACCTATTAGTTATTATCCTGGTATCCTTGTGATTAGAAAACGTCTACCAGTTTACTTATTACCTTCTTGTTCAAACTGAACCTAGCTATATAGCGACCAGTTCTGAACAACAAGTCAACTGACTTTTATAGGTTTCTATGCCTGCAAAGGGCATCAATTCAAACATTACGGGTTAAGTCTATATTGCTTTTGTTAGCTCAAGACAAGGCAGAATTCAAAGGACTGATGTCTCCTGTTTACCCACAGCAATGCTAGGCATCAGCACACACTCTGCCAAACACGGTCGTCACGCTACTTCACTCAGCTGTTGTGGTCTCGATGACAGTTCTGGTTATTACAAGGATGACGTAATGTAGTGCACGACATAATTTATATGGCGCCTCTGAAATGACGATGATGACATAGGCGCGTCTATGTACCAGCTCTTGTACTCTTGTTTACCGACAGCGTTGGCTATTAGATGTAATACAATAGGCGGCTATAGGCCTACCTAGCTTAAGCGGTGCCTTGAATTTGCCTACTTTAGTCCGTATTTGGCATTACCCTTCGACTCTCCCTCTGCGGACGTCCTAACGCCAAATGAACACGAAAACACGACCAGCGTGAATAACGTCATCGTTACATCACACGAATGATCTTGGGGAGGGGACCGTGCTTGCCCGATATTTAAATCTCTGAAATAAGCCACCTTTACCATCTGTAGATTACGTCTGCGAGAACTCTGTCTTTGTTTAGGCCTACTCACAATGAAGTCCTCATGATGTTCTCTAATGTCTACCTGAATTGGTGGACAACCCCAATTCAGTTTTATTCCTTAATAATAAAGGAAAATAATTATTATTATAACGGTTGAAATAATTGTAATAGAACCTATCCTAAACAGAAGAAAATCTTTCAAATCGGATGAAATGTAGTCAAGAGCAAAATGAATTATAAAAATCTGCAGTTGCAGAACAAAATTTTTTTTATTTTACATGTAATAAGATTTTACAGTCTGGGGAAGACACGTATCCTTTCGTTTCATTTTATTTATTTATTCGGCCCACAGATGAAAATTTCCTATTTGGCATTTGCTGAAGAAAGGATTTGCTAGCACTGCAAACACGTCTACAGCTTAGGCATGATCCCTAGCAATGGTTGGCATGACAAAGACCCGATCAGCCGAAACGTCCATAACAATGTTTGTCACCAACCAAAGCAATGACTTCGTTGTGCAACGAAGCACATACAGCACCTTCAGTACAGGCCACGAATAATTTGCATAACAAAATGAAGTTTAAAAAAATAGGTGTGTTCAGCTGTGAGGACAGTTCACAGCAAATGGTCCACTCAGTCACAGCCTTCTCATGTTCTACATGTATAGGACTAATCTATCTAGACGAAAGGATGGGACGAGGGGCCAGTCCAAACAAGATCCAATATGATTTTAGGTGGGGCATGGCTTGGTTGGATCCCTCAAACAGTTAGGATGAGATTTTTCCATTGCAATGTAACTGCAAGGTACAGAGCACCACGTTAAGACCTATGCTGAACAATCATTCAATCAATGGACTTAGAATTGGGGAAGTTATGATGTTCATTATTTTACATGTAGATGATTTCCGCTAGATTCCTGTTCTTCCACCCCTCTATCATTCACCCACCATCATCTGTCCTGGGCACCATAATTAATCACTCCTAACAAGACTTTCCATTGAAAAATAAAGTTGTACCTCTTCATCAAATCTAACCCTTACCCATCCAGTCCACTGCCATCAGATTTCTCTTAATCTTAACACGATCGGCCACAGCAGCTCCTGTTTTGTAATCTCTTCAGATCTGGTCTCCTGGCCATCATCAAATTATGAGCTCCAAACACTACACCTATGGACAATCCCTCTGATCTGACGCATCACTCATGAATACGGTGGCCCTCTGGGCTTATCTTTTAGGCAGTGCTTTAGAAATGTTGAGATCACAATTACAATTAATAATGTCTTTCATAATTTATACCTGTCTCAACTTTATATAGTCTTTTCTCAACAGTTAATTCCCATAAGCAGAAACTCAATTTCTTAGGTCACCTATGTTGCCAGCACATATTTGCGGCTTGAAAATATCAAAATAAAGGTCATACCGAAAGTTTTCTACATTCAAAATCTGTTAAAATCTGCAGTATACATGTGCTGAAATGTATGTGAACTTCTCTGCATTTTGTCATAAAATTTTAACCCGTTACCATTCACTTTTTTAAATCCGTCAAGTGGAGAGTCCATAAAAAAATCCAAGTTTCAATCACAAGCTGTATTTTGGTGCCAATTTTTCTTATTAAGCAGGTATTTTTATCACATCGATTCATAAATTCAAAGTGCAGGTAGATGGAGAAAGAAAAGTCCACACGTCTTAAACGCTGAGCACATGAAAAAATTCCCTTAAACGTCAAACTTTGTCAGCTTGCTTTTCAAACTAAGGCACATTCATCAAAATTTGAAAATTCTATTCAGTCAGTCGTCCAACACGATTTCATTCAAATTATCCATAAAACAAGGTTCATTTTCTGATACTGAATCTAAACTCTGTCCAACTTCTGTTTTTTCTCTCTCCTCATCTAAATGCAGATCCTGCGGAATGTAGAGCATCGTCGCAGCGGCTTCCCCTAAATCAGAACAACCGTCCACCGAGTGTCTTGTCTTTCTAAATGCAATGCAGTGCAGATGTTCTTGCTTGACGTAACGCCACCTGCTGAAGCCCAAAGACTCGATGGCCATCTTCCAGCTTTTCATCATCGGTGCATTGCGCTGCTGATGGTGGGAATCGGGGCTGACGATGAGCAGCAACCCATCCAGCATCAGCAGCCGATGGGCCTTCTGGCAGCATGTCCACCGTTGCTGTGGAGACGGAAGATATTCCAGAAGCAGGGAAAACACAATAACGTGGAATGACTCTTCAGGAAGACTGGTTATGGACCTAGAAGTGGTTAAATCGATTTTGGGAGAATTCCGCTCCAGTTGTTGGACCACCTCGAGTTGCAGGAAATCACATCTGTGGACACCCTGCAAATAAATTGCACATGAATCTGAACATATATATACAACCTTATAAAAACCTGTATGTATGCATCCTGATGTTTAACATTTATATAGTGCCTTTTAAGTACCACACAAAAGCACTTCCTGTGATAGTCTATATGCAGTTAAATGTCATTCAGAACAGAAATGTCATATTAAGTGTAACTGTAATAAGTCAAACATCAAAATGACTATCGAATTGCAAAGGTCTGCAATTCTCAGCAATCCTAGATAGGTAATGACAGGTAATGCTGACTGTGTAAAATCCTCCTCCCTTCCCTTGCACAGACAATGCACAGAAACTAGAAGAGTCACCAATGGCGCAACCATGCACAGACATGGAAACCAACCAATGGAATCCCATCCATGGTTAACAGGTGGCATCAAGTTCAGAGTCTCTGGACCAAGATGTATACCTGAAGCAGTGGCGTAATGAAGGGGGCAGAGGGGGGCAACTGCCCCCTGGCACAGCACAAAATTAGCTTTCAGTGTAATTAGCAACTTCTACTGCACCGGTGTCTAATGCACAAAGCATCAACCAATGGTACACAGTACTATGACAAGAACAACTAAAGGTCAACAAGAAAATTAACAAGGGGCGCAGTCATAAACTCTTGTCCCGGGCGCTGAAACCCTTCGTTATGCCACTGATCTGAAGTGCTTACTTTTGTAAAATAAGTTTAAGACACCATAGCTTTCACTGAGCACAAAATTTAATTATGTAGCACCATATAATAATATATTCGTTTATTTGAAAAAGAGACAAATCTGGGTGCACACCGCACCCAGTTACATGTCGAACCATAGCTTTCACTGAAGAATCTGTTCCAGATATTTTCAGTCAATTCAGACAAAGTTCTGAAACAGCAACAAATGTGAAGTTCAAAAATACAAACTGAAAATTACCTCAACTGCTGGGCACAGATCAATACCAACAGCCAAAAATTCGTCAAATTCCTTGAAAGGATTGTAGCAACTTCCAACATCGAGAATGAAGATCTTGTCAGTGAATGGCAAACATCTGCATAAAAATTACCCAATAGTAATTCAAATGTCCCAGTATTAAACTCTTTTAGTGTAGGTACCAATATTGTGTGTTGGTTACTTTGTATGTTGACCCTTTTGGAGTGCCCCTTCAGGAGCCACTTTAAGGGGTCAACACTCAAAGACATTTTATTACAGTTACACCCAATAAACTTTGAGTGCAAATTAACTTCACTTCCAATACAAAGTCGGTGTTTCACATGTACATATATATTAAATACTTGAGAATGAGAACAGGGCAAGCAATTATCAACAGATCTAGTCGAGATTTTGACAGAACAAGTCAAGAGTTAAGGAACACACTATGACAAGATACAGCTAAATTATACCTGTGACCATATTCACAGCTTCATACGATCAGAAATCATGCAATAATGAAAAGCTTTATAAGGAGGTTGTGGCCTGTCTCAAGATTATAGCAGCAGCTGTCAAACAACTTACATGTGTTGATCATCACTTTTCGTTGGCGTAACATCACCCAAGCAATTGGAAGAGGAAGCATTCGAACTGCTATTAACCATTTGAACATCGAACAAAACTCTGTTGAATTCCAAAGGTCTGCAATCCTCTGCAA
This sequence comes from Aporrectodea caliginosa, assembly GCA_020284085.1. Classification (NCBI taxonomy): domain Eukaryota; kingdom Metazoa; phylum Annelida; class Clitellata; order Crassiclitellata; family Lumbricidae; genus Aporrectodea; species Aporrectodea caliginosa. The sequence goes on from JACEVL010000162.1 coordinate 447,297, forward strand.
TCCTAGGTATTTTGACAGGTAATGCTGACTGTGTAAAACCATCCTCCCTTCCCTGCAGATGTACTGACAAACTCTGACTGGATTCATGCTGACCATTGACTAGTTGTTTGGAGAGAGAAGTTTTCTGTGCTGCTTCTAAAAGCTTTGTAGAATCATCCGACGTGTTTAAAGTTCGCATTTCATCTCTTCGTAACATTTCGTAGACCCGTTTTCTTTCATCCTTTTGTCGTAACTTTTCAAGCCCACCGTTAAGAAAATACTCGAGACACACATCACGGCACCAGTGTATTCGAGTCTCTGGTTTCTTGGTCCAGATGTTTGTAGCCAATCTACACATTGCATCCGCATACTGATTCAGTAGTTCCTGATTCTGACAGTGCTCTTCCCAGACGCGTTCAAAATCTCCCTTTGCTAAAATAACAACCACAACGTTTTTATTTATAACACAAGATAAGCTAAGTAATAATGTAGGTACAAGAAGAACAGAATTCAACAAAACCTTTAATATGCAACCACCAGTATGAAGTGTTCACAACCCTTCTTAGCCTTGACATATGAAATTAGATGTTCAGGGGTACAGTTATCAATCTGGAAAGCATAACCTACAAATGATCATTTCCACTATATACTCTACTATCAAGGGAAAGTGTATAATTATTTTTGGTCTCCTTCTCCATCATTAAGACTATCAGGGCATAAATTTAAATGTACGTGGTGTCAGTGGCATCGCCAGAGTTATGACGTTTGGGGGAGGGCAAGGCACAGTATCTTAAGGACTTCAAGTGGAGTAAAAATGAAGTACCATTGCCGAGGGTCAGATGGCGAAACCCCCAAAGCTGGAGATTTTTTCATGTGTAGGCCTAACTAATTTTTGTGTGTTAAATGTTCAAGCTGGAAAGCAAGCATACCTGGTATGCAAGACACTGATGGCAAGTTTCATACTTTTGGCACATTCTTAAGATATTTCCTGACAGGTTAATGAAATGCGTTTGACAGTCCATTAGATTATTGCAAACTAAAGTAACTTCTAAGCAAATATTCATTCATTCATTCATTCAGAACATTTATATAGCGCCTCTTCAAGAAGCTACTCAGAAGCGCTCCCGGCCCAGCCACGACTAAAGAAAAAGACTTGAGGGACTTGTAGAACCCTGCCGGTTGGCTCACAAGTAAAGAGCGGAGCTTAAGCGGGAGGTCATTCCAGGTGGAAGGTCCCACAACCGAAAAAGCACGCGCTGCTTAATAGCCAAGCGTGCCTGTGGAACTAGGAGCTCACCCCTCGTCGTAGAACGAAAGCGCCCGACGCGCTGCAACGTCGGAACACAGGGCGGCAAAGATCACGCAAGTAAGATGGAGTACAGCCAAGAACGCAGCGAGAAACTAGAGCAGCAGTGCGGTATGAGATCCGCTGAGAGATAGGCAGCCAATGCAACACATCACGTATGTATGCAGAGACAGGAGAGAACTTAGGTAGTCGTCCAATGAGACGAGCAGCCGAGCGTAGAACTCGATCTAGTCGACCCAGAACCCCAAGAGGAAGGCCAGCAAGTAGGGAGCAACAGTTGTCAATTCGACTGGTAACAAAGGCGTGAACAAGGACCACGACCGCATCATGAGAAAGAGAGCGAGAGACCACTCGAAGCTGACGAAGCTGATAATAACAACTCCGTGCAACCAGGTTCACATGTTGAGACAAAGTAAGCTCAGAGTCAAGAGTAAGTCCCAGATCACGAACTGTGACTGAAAAGGTTATGTGAGGAAAGAGCAAGGCAAGTTGGGAAAAGTCGATACCCTGAAGTTGCCTACGGCCACCCAACCAAATAAGTTGTGTTTTAGAGGGATTTAAGAGTAGCCGATTGGAGGCCATCCAAGAAGAGAGGACATCCATAGTCAGACACATCTGGCTTACAGTAGCCACCGCATCCGCCGAATGGGTGTGGATGTAGGCTTGCACATCATCGGCAAATAGTTGGTGAAGAAGCCTCTGAGATGCCAGCAAGGGGCAGAGATCAGCAGTATAAAGAAGGTATAGCAGTGGGCCCAGGACAGAACCTTGGGGCACCCCAAAAGGAGCAGGGACCCAAAGAGACCTGGACGAACCAAGGACTACACAGTTTGAGCGGTCAGTTAAGAAGGATGTAAGCCAATCCAGAGGCTGATCCACCAAGCCAAAGGAAGTAGAATATGCAACAATAGCCAATAAAACTGCATTAATTTGTAGTATCCTTCATGCCACCCAAAGTCTAAGTTAAAACTGACCTTGTCTGAGCTGTATACGCAGATGGGAATGAAGGCCTTTAATAGTTCCCGCAAACTTTTTATGTTCAGAATCTTGGCTGTCCATCTCTGAAGATATTTCTAGCTCTGTCACAAACAATACAATTTTGGTTAACTAAACACAAGCATAATACCAATTGATTATCACATTGCAATGCTGCAAAATATGAATTACTAAACAATCTACAGAACTGTTTTAATCAGCAGTGTGCTTCTGTAAGCAGCCAAGTTACCACTTTTCTCTTAGAAGAAAGAACCATTTTATTTGACTACTGTAACTCGATACTCTATGGTCTGCCAAAATCCACCCTTTCACCGCTTACCTCTGTAACTCTGTTATCCACACTGCAGCTCATCTAGTCAAAAACCTTGGCCATAGAGATCACATCACCCACTCCCTACAACAACTAGCTCGGGTATCCTTTAAAATCTGTCTGTTGATGCTCACGGTAATGTCAGGTTCTGCTCCTCCTAACTTATCATCTTTAGTCATACCATGTGCTGCTCTTGAGTCAAGACGTGGATTGCGATCAGCTTCAAAAGGAGACTTTGTAATCAAAAGAACAAAATCTACAATTTGGAAACAGAATGTTTGAAGAAGTGGCTGGTCCAGCTGAATGGAACTCTCTGCCAGAACTAAATACAAGTTGCATTGCATTGTATTGTAAAAGCTTGGATCGTACGCACCTTTATTATCGCTCATCAGTTTCCACGACAAATAAACGGCAAATAGCAAACTTAAGTAACTTAGGTAAATGTCGCAGACTTCTGTTATCCACAGCACTGGATTTAGAAGTATGTAAATTTGGTAAAATAGATTTATTGTTCACTGTTGCTGGAAGTATTTGCATTGTTTACAAAAACAAACTAACCTCGGTTTTGCAGCTATACAGCAATGCCGCGTTCCAACGACGCAACAACTTGGTGGCTTGGTGCTTATCCAAAGTCATAATATTGTCGCAAAGCTGAAATTGCTATCAGTAGCATGGCTGCATGCATGGTAGATTGTAAGATGGATCATTATTAACAAACTTAAGTAACTATTAGGTTCATCGCTTATAGCGCAATCACCCTGCAGCCAGACGTATCTCGAAACCATCACTAAACAATTCTAATCGTAATCGTCATCGTAAATCGTAAACTCTACATTTTTAAAGCTTAACATAACAGGTCCAATTTATTATGTTTGGCATAAGAAATTTATGGATTTCAACACAAAAAGTGCTCATAATTATGTGAAAAATCACGGCAAATCAAGGCAACTCCTAGAATTCACGGCAAACGTCAAAATTCACGGTTTCCGTGAATTCGTGAATTTCGTCTATCCCTATTCCCTAATCATAGCCATTACCAGAGCTAGGCTATATCTATTGCAGTCTGTAATAGAAGGCCCTGGGCCCTGGCTACTAGGGGCCTACTAACAGACACGCGGACATAATAAATTATGTGTTGGCCACTTGGCCTGTGTCTAAAGTTCGAGGCTGAGATCGGGCTTAGCCAGCGATCGAGGTATATTGGTTGCTGAGAGTTCTTGACCCATGACCATTCAACGTGATCATAGAAGACGCCTATCTGCCTTGCAGTCAATAAAATTGAAAAGAGAATCGACATGTAACCAGACGTAGGGCGCTCGCGTTATGTAAGAGGTCACTGGGCGCTCGTATGATTGTAAAGCGAGAAAGCTATTTTCTATATTTTATCCAGGCTCCGTGTTAAACTTATAAGATGGCTGTGCCAGAGAAGAAGAAGCCATGGGTTGAATACAACTGGCTGAGTGAGAACTGTGGACTGAAAGTGTCAAACATTTGTCTTGGCACAATGACTTTTGGTACAGCGCCCAAGGTAGGTATTATATCAATGTCTCTGCATATGATAGGCCTAGTGTTGCGCATGAAATATCTAGAGTGGTGCAGTGGAGTCCAGGATTCGAATTCCTATGTGCAACTCGATAATTATATGGGAAGTTTTGAAATAAACAAGTCTCAATTTTTAATAGCCTTTACTGAGACTACACTTCACCTGAAAGCTTGAAAACAATTGGTGCAGGCATAGGCCTACAAACAGGCGATGAAGCTAGATGTAGGCCTTCTTAATTACTGTTATTTTCTTCTCCTCCTTCACATTCGTAATTTTCGTCTATCCCTAATCATAGCCACTACCTATCTATTACAGTCTGTAATAGAAGGTCCTGGGCCTGACTTGAAAACAATTGGTGAAGCTAGATGTAGGCCTTCTTAATTACTGTTGTTTTCTTCTCCTCCTTCTCATACTCCTCCTTCTGCTTCTTCCTCATCATCTTCTCCTCCTAATAATCTGTTCGTCAACACATCCTATCCCAGCTGAAAATGATTGGTTTAAGTGTCAGAACTCAGAAGTAATTTTAAAGTTTGTATATAGTGTCACTAATGGAGACTACTAAGTAGTGCTAAATTCTGTGTTTTTGTTACTTTTATCATAGTTGAAATTGTTTGGGTCACCTTCTTAACCCTGGAAGGTAGTTCATCGAAGCCTTAGCCTATTTATTGGTGTAATTTTGGTTTTTAGCGTGTTGAATTGCCAGGAAACACGAACAAGGCTGCTTCATCAGCCATTCTTGATCGCTATGTTGAGCTTGGAGGAAACTTTCTGGATACAGCCAACATCTACTGCAATGGAGAGTCAGAAGAAATAATTGGCTCTTGGATGAGCAGGTATATCATCAGCTGCAGCATTATATCCTAACTTCTGCAACAGGAATTTCTTGTCTTAACAGATCTTGATTTTAACTGTACAACTGCCTAATCTTCATGAATTTGGATTGTCTTAGCTTTTTCTTTAGGCTCTCAGAGTATGCTTATCTTTATTTGAGTTGGATAGCGCTGCTTGCTTTTATGCTAAGCTTTGGTTTAGCATATACCGTAGTTCCCTCCAAGATGTCTCAATACCACTTCAAAGCTCAGAGTTGGCTTTTATGAATTATAATTAGGAAATTTTAATGTTTTATTACTATTATGTTGCAACAACCCAAAAACCTTCAGCATGTCATATTGCAGGTTTTTGATTGTAAACCAATTAAGAATATTCTGCATGACTTCTTGAAATCAGATATATTTATGTTACAAATAACCAAATTCTGAGTTCTTCTAGGTAACCATATTTAATGTTAAACATGCGTAACGGTGTGTATTTCAGCCGGGATCGAGGGTCGATTGTTTTGGCAACTAAGGTGTTCGGCAACACTGATGGAGTTGATGACTCGATGCCCAATGCTCGGGGACTCAGTCGTGGCTCAATCATGCACAACGTTGAGCAGAGCCTTCGTAGACTCAAGACAGACTATATTGACCTCTACTATGTGAGTTCTTAATTAAAAATGCAACACGGTAATATTATTGTTAATAATGTTAGATTCGTTAAACACTGCATGGGCTACAGGTGCTAATTAGAGCCAGCTGTGGATAGGATGTATTTGCAACTTGACAACCTAATTTCTTGGCCTTGGGACATGTAGGGCGGTGGTCTTAAACCCTTCCTTTTTGGTCATTTATAACACTGCTTGCTCAGTTTTTCTGTTCTTGACTTTGGCTTGGATGTCACACAGTTTGAATAGAATATTTGACTTAGTGAAGAGCCACATAACAATTTACGTTTTAATTTTCTCACTTAAATACCGAGATAAGTAAAATGGGTAGATAAGTAAAGTTTCCCATGTTATAAAACAGAGCAAATGGGAGGTGCTCATTTCCTACTTTTAAACAGAGCATTATGGGAGGTGCTCATTTCCTACTCTTAAGTCCTTTAGCCAGCAGTGAATGAACATTCAAGATCCTGCACATTTTGTTTCGAACACATAACTTCTTTACTTTCCAACTGATTTTCAGTCCTAAAATTCTACTACATGGTTATTATCGTATGCTCATACCAACAGTCATTGAATCAGATGAAGCATGGTCCTGAATAGATTATAATAAGTTTCTAAGGTGCTATATAAATTCTTTCTTCTAACTTGCATAGTTATATGTAGTTTATTTTCTAAATGCACTGGTATGTCATAGGACTTTGGAATTCATCCACTGTTGACTGAAGGCATTTCTTATTACCCACTTTGGCTCACGATCGACTTTACCTACTTTTGATTTGATCAGAACTGTAATTAGGCATCAGTGCACACCACTTAGGAGCTTCTCAGCAGCACTTTGTATTTGGGTTTAACCGTTTAAGACATAGGTCTGTAGAAGAAAAACTTGTGTGTTACTATGGTCGTTGTTCACATTTTAATGATGAAGCCACTTACCATTCAACTTATATGTTTCAGATGCACTGTTATGACAAAGGAGTAAAACTGGATGAGACTTTGCGTGCGTTTAACGACCTGGTGCGATCTGGCAAGGTGCGCTATATTGGATTGAGCAACTTCACTGGAAGCCTCTTGCAGAAAGTCATGGACTACAACAAATTCATGGGATTTAATGCATGTGTTACTTTGCAGGTAAGTTCTGTGCCAAGTTTCTAAGGTAAACTGGCTCCTAAGGGGTATTCTGAAAACATTCTCTGTCAAGGCTGGGCCAGGAGCACTTCGGAGTGGATGAAGACCTATATAAATTTAGTGAATGAATGACTATTGAATGAATATAATTATGAGTGACTGAATTATTCATTAACTTCTTGATTGAATGAATGAACAAATATTTGATTGATTGACTGATTACAAGACATAGTATGAATGGATGATTACAAGTTATTACAGGAGACGAATTTAACTGTATGACAGCCATGTAAGGCACCCATCTGTCCTACTGCTCATTTGGCCAACGCCATCTAGCGAAGGAAAGGCTTAGTTGACCTTTGGGAGGGTAATGGGCATCGATCCCGCGTTCATGCTGATCCGCTCTTCGTCCCGTAGTGCTACCATTCACTAATGTTGACAGGTAACTCCTGTGTCATATGTTTAAATTCATGTGCATTGTGCAATAATTAGGCCTCTAGTTTGAGAGCTTTGGAGCTAAGATAAGACAGCTTTCTGTGATTTGGAATGGATGGAAGCAGCATACCTTGCGCCTCTGAGTAGGTCTCATGAAGAGTAGGGTGGTCCAAATACATAAAAGTCAAGCTAGGGACCAAGATACCCCCTACATTTTTTACACTTGCTATTTGTATTATCCTGGCAAAATTTCAGCTTCCTACTCCAACTGGAAGACGGTGCTCAATGACATAAACTTACACCATTGTAATCGTCATGTAAAAGCAAAATGTGTTACAAATTGTGATCATCTTGGTAACTTTCTTATGGAATTATGCAGTAATGTTCTCTTACTAACTTTATATTTAGGACTCATTGGACAGTTCTTATTACAGATTTTGCTGTCTACTTCCTGTTCATTACCAGACATTGTACTGAAATTTATTTTCGTTGATATAATTTACAAACGGTACTGTTTATGCAACACATAATTCCAGAATTCATATCTTTGACTGCATTTCATCTGCATTCTGCAGCTTTAATACATTGATATTATACATACAAACAATATATGTATATATGTACAGATATTATATATATACATAAATGTGCATACATAAATACATACATACATACATACATACATACACAGCTAAAAATGAACATGCTGATTCCGTAATAGGCGAATCTATACCAGATTGTCCCTTGGTGGTTAACAGGGTTGGTAAACTGCTTTCCGAGATTTTTGAAAGCACTTAACCGCTTATCAGTGCTGGTTTCTGAAGGTGACAAAGATAACCTGCTAGGAATTCTAAAGTTGGCCTCTGGAAGAGGACTTAATGAAACCAAAGTCTATTTATGATCTGCTGGAAGCATGGAAGTTGACTGAAAAAGTTCAAGTCATGAGCTTTGACTCTACTTCTGTGAACACTGGTCGCTTGAATGGAACGTGTGTTCTGAAAAATATAATTGATCGAGAGCGTCTGTGATTGGCTTGATGTCACCCTTTCATGGAACTGATCTTAGCCATCGTTTTCAGTTTTGTGCCTTTAAGTTATCTGAACATACCAGTATTCAAGAGTTTTAAGGCTGCTTGGGAAATGTGACATATGACTAATTGCAAAGACTGGAGCCAAATGCTGAAACAGAAAATTTCTGTGAATCCACCATCACCTGCCTCAACGATGAGGCTGGAAGGAAATGGCAGAAGATGAAGATTGTGCTGATTGTCCAATGAGTCCAGTGAACGGATTGTGAGAGGTAAGGCAAACAGACTTCATGAGGTATAGCAAGCTTCAGAGATTTTGCTACAAAGAGCAATTTTGTTACAAAAAGCAAAGCAACTCCAATCCCTGAAATAGGTGTTTCATTTCTCACCCTTCCACCAGACATGTGAACGCAGAACAGGCGTTAGAACGCAGAATATCAACATTCGACATGGAAAGAAATGGATCGGAGCATTGCGTGTCAGTCGAACACGGTGTCAAGCTCTTTGAAGAATTCAGCAGCAGCCTCCACATGATGAGGAAAGTTGTTGCCTTTCTCCTGCAAGTTTTTGAGGCAAAAAGAACGGCTGTTCCCACTGATACTACGAAGAATTCTTCAATGCATGCATTGCTGAAGAAATGAAGTTCTGCGACGTATACTTCTTGGGACATCATTTGAGAGTTATTGATTGTTTATAAATATGTTTCCATGCAGCAAATAATATTGCTAACATGATATAACTACTGTCTGTGTATATTGGTAAATTAATAATCTTATCATAATGTAAGATTTCAAGACGTTATGCGTATTTTCTAACCGATCGCACTATGTGGTAAAGGGGGTACAGGGAGAGGGTCCGTGAGCACCGTCTTCCAATTAGAGTAGGAAGCTGAAATTTTGCCAGAATGATACTATGAACAGGTGTAAAAAACTGAGGGGGGGGTATCTTGGACGCTAGCCTGAACTTCATTTTTTACCATGTGACCATGAACCACCCTAATGAAGAGGCGCTATATAAATTCTCGGAATGAATGAATGAATGAATGAATGAACCTGTGTTTGTTTGTTACAAAGCATTTCAATTGAAAAATCTTGACATTCTAGCAACAATACAGTCTGATGAGTCATGACTCTGACATCGAAGTGGTTCCAACATGTCGTAGAGAAGGCATCAGTCTCGTTCCATACAGCCCACTCAAAGGGTAAGCAATGATCATTGAACAAGCAAGCCTCTCCGCTGGCTAGTCAGAGGTCATTGATAACGTCAGGGAGTCAATCAGCCAGACATTGAACTTGTGAAAATTTCAATCCTCCCACTTTTCTGTCTAGATCAGTTATCCATTCAGCCAATCAGTGTGCCATTAATCAGCTGTTAAGCCAGTCAATCAGCCAGCTATTCAACCATATTAGTTGTGGTTGTCCTCAGGACTTCTCCATCTGACCTTTCTTTAGTTGCTTTCCTTTCTGACTATAGCTACTTTATTTCATTAACTTAAGTTACCTTGCTTTTTGTTTGTAACTTACCTTTTTGGCTATAAACGTACATGTAACTCGATTAAGTTCTGCCTTTGCCATTTTTGGGTTAACTTTCTCTGCTGTAGCTTCATCTTAACTTTACATAACTCGCTTACTTTGTGTTTTACTTACCTTGCCAACTATACGTTGCTTTGCCTTTCCTCTATCTACTTTAGCCTGCCTTAACTTTCTTGCCATATTTTTCCTTGTATACTCTTAGAGGTTTACTGACGGGAAAATTCAAGCGTGACGATCCCAAGACTGCAGCGACCCTGGCCGGAACCCGTCTGGGCTGGGTTGCGGAGAAACCGTCAGAAAGAGCCATTTTTGCAACACCAGACGTTGAGACTTTACGCCATGATGAAAACTTTTGGAAACTGATGGACACAGTTGAAGGAATTGGCAAACAGCATGGTATGTACAGTAAAATAGTCCACTGCAAATCCAAACTGTTCAACTTATGCGGATGTAAAAACATTTCAACAACTGTTAAGGTGCAACTTCTGAGTTCTATTAGACAGCCATGTTTCAGAAACCGTGTGTCATCCTTAAAATATGCTGAGGATATATACCAGTAACTTGTGATTGATCAGTTGCTTGCCTCCAATTTGTGTACTGTACAGAAAAGGGCACTATAAAAACTTGGGACAAACATGACTTAGGTTGGTGATTGCTTGACCACTTTTCCCTACCTACACCTCATATCTTTGTGTTTCCGAAAGGTTGTTTGTTTTTTTCTAAAGGTAAGAGTCAGGGCCAGGTGTCACTTCGTTGGTGTCTGCAGAAGGACTTCATTCCATCCGTCATCATTGGCGCCAAGACAGTTCAGCAGCTGGAAGAGAACATGGCCGCTGGAACCGGATGGAAGCTCACTGATGAAGAGGTACAACTATTGCATTAATACACAGTATATGAATGATAGTAGCTAGTAGGCAGAGTGCTGGACTATCAACCCAGAGGTCAAGGATCAAAATGCCGTGCTTGGGAAGACATGTTTTAACATTTATCCTTCATATGTACCACCCAGTGATATCTTGAGTACAATGACTACAAGTGTTGAGAATATCGGACGACAAGGAAGAGGAATATATACCAATAATTATCCGTTTTTGATCAGACGCTTTTGTTTGCCATTGCCGAATTTGAGTGATGTCATGGTCATTATAAAACTTTCCTATGATTACATTTGTTGTATTATATGTAATGTATATAGGATAAAATGTTCTCTGCATTTAGAGATGCACCTTTTCCCATCTGACTTACAGACACATACATATAATTTTATATAGAGATCTTGTGTAATTTGCAGGTGCAATTTGTGGTTGGCAGCAATGGTGAAAGACCTGTGAGCAGATGTAAAATGAAGGAGGAATAATTGTGTATATTTAATGAGAGGTAGTCTGATCCATTGCAGGAACTCCATTGGCAGAACCGAAATGTGGTGCATATTCAAAACAAGTTGGGGAAAGACCATTCGACAGGAATTTAATGTATGGGAATAAGTATAATCAGAGAAAGATATTGGAAGTTGATCAGCTATGGAAGTTTCCAGTCCCATAAAAATCGTAGTTATAGTGTAACAAGACAGCTGTAGTGCATTTCTCTGTTTAAGTTGACGTAAAATTGCATATTATGTCTGCTGACAGATGAAGCAACTGGATGACGTTTCGAGATTCGCTGGTCCGATTCCGAAATATCCCTACCACACAATTGACTTCTGGAATCAAATGGCAAATCGCACTCGACCAAACCTGTGATTCGCTTCAGCAGGGTGCTTTGGAAGACTTTCTTTCATGGCTCTATGTGCATTCCAGTAATATGAATTTATATTATAATTAATTGTAATGGAAGAGAAATAGGGTGGTGGATTGCTTTTAGGAAATTAATTTTGCTTAGGTGATAGCTAGGGCTTTATTTATTTGTATCGCCTTTAAATGATAACTCTTGTACTTTAAAGTAATTGCTGATTAATTGGATCAGTTAGGTATGTTGATTCTTTAAGTGGTTGATTCCACTAACTTACTGAAATTATTTATTTGTTCAATAAACAAACAGCACTGATTGCCTCAATAGAAGGGCTGTTAGATTTTTCCAACTGGATTTGTGCTGTTAGTTCCAAACTAGAATTGTATACGTATAAAGTTCAGCTTTTCAAACTGTTTATTATTATTATATTGAAATTGAAATATTGCATCATTTTTAATTCGCATTGTGTTACTTTTTCACTGTATACACATTGTTATTATAAAGTGAGGGTGTTTGTCTCGCATTAATAAGGATTACTTACTTATTTATTAACACTTTCATTTCATTCATGTCTGATAATTTTTGATTCATTAAATGGTTCATTTACTGCACTTATTTATTCGCTCCACAAACAAGCAGCATTGATTGTTCAGGGCTTTTAGCTTTTTCGAACTTGATGTCTATAGGTCTATAAAGTTTTCTGCTATTTAGTTCCAAACTGTAGAATTGTATACTGTACACATAAATTTCAGCTTTTCAAACTGTTAATAATATTGCATCCTTTTTACCCACACTGTATTATTTTTTCACTGACTGTATACACACTGATATTATAAAGTGTGAACGTTTGTCTCAGATTAATAAGGATTACTTACTTACCTATTTATTAAAACTTTTTTCATTCATTGTTTGCAGGCGGTTCAATAAAGCACGTACTTACTTACTTTTATGAGTAGTTGTTTGCACCTAATACAAGCGACAAGACTATTCTTAGTGAAAATTGTGGTAATAACTAATTTTCAGTCTTCAAAGATTTTGTCATGTGTTTTACAAGAATTAAAGAACTTGTTGCTGCCCTAATCTGTTTAGGGCTAATCTGTGCGCTTTTACAACACTAGATGTTTGCCCGTCCTAAGACTGAGAAAATTCCTTCAATGAGGATTTCATATACTCGCGAAGAAAAGAAAGAGCATAGATAGCGATCGAAAGTCAGTTCATTCAATAAGAATCTTACGATTAGTGAGAAGATTGCAAAAAGCGCAATAAAAAGGCGTGATCCAATCCCAACTCACACAGGAGTTACTTTTATACGGTGTTTAAAATTTCCAGTTTCATTTACATAAAATCATTTAGGCCTGCAAAAGGACAATAAATAAGTGAACTTAATACGCGATGATCACGTCTTGTGAAACTGTGCTCAAAAATCGTAATGCATTGGAGAATCCTATTTTCTTATACGCAAGGGAAACCAGATAACAAACTACAGTGGGTAGGCAAGTTGAAACTGACGAGGTTTTCACAACTTTTGGAACAGAAACATTATACATGTAGAGAACAAGTAAGTCAAAGGGAATTTAATTTCCGAAATTTCTTCAGCATACAAAACGCAATGTACATGCCACTTGTCTGATACATGCATCTGTAATCCATGGTTTAAGCAGTTTGTATCATGAGAGACAAAATCGTGAAGCAGTAGGTGATAACAAGGTAAAAGGAAACACACATCCCTATTGAAACTCCTCAGGAATATGGCTAAAATGTGTAGGATCTTCTGGCAAACACAACAACATGAATCTAATGCAGGAAATCCTTTTAAAACTTTCAACTTGCAATAATACTCATTTACGAACTACTAAAGTACAGGTGGCTGCTTGGGCATCTGGTAGCATGGTATTTCACAGCATCATAATCCATGATTACTACTATACAGTCAACATTCATTATCAATAACACATTAAGTATTTTCATCAGTGACTAATTTTCCTCATTCAGCTGATAGACATATGGCATGTTAACAACTGTGTTAATTAATTATGTCAACATATATTATTCTAGTTCAAAATTTATATCTCGAGATCCTAAACATACACTTGACATCCAACATTAAACATGCAATCAACTTCAAATAATTTACCAGACAGAAATTACGCTGAACAGTCTATGTGCAAACTTAATAAAACTTAGTTTGGTGTATACTTAATTCTGAGAGGTGTTTCATAGGCACTGTAATTACAGTAAACACTTTAACGATGAGCTGCATTGGTTTCCCAGTCACATTTAGTACACGCTCCTCATTAGAGGGTTAAATACATCTCAGACTCATGGCACTGAATTCTAGAATCGGTGTCATCTATCAGAGGAAACTTTCTGGATACAGCAAACATCATTATTACATTGACACTACAATTTATAAGAATATATTATATTAGATGCAAATATGCATGCAAGAAATAATGTATGTACTATATACACGTGTATTATCTATTTTATGTAAAAAAACAGACGCAGCATAAGGCTCAAAGTAAAGCACAGATTAAGCCTAAAGTACTATTATTAGTTATGCTTCAATTACATGTACCTTGGAATTTTACAGCATCTTTTAAAGAACCTCTACAACTGACTTTGGTCATTTTTTTAGCTGCAACACTGAATCAGCGAAAGAGATAACGAATGCCCTGAAATGAGGGCTGACGTGTCTGCTGCCTAGCCCGAAGAATCTGAAAGTAGTTGGCGAGTTCTTCGGCATCTTCGTCAGCACCCTCTTTCTGCAGTTTCCGCTGTTCGTTTTCGAGCTGTGCCTTCAGCTGGTTCAGCTGCTTCTTGTAGGTGTCAAGTTCCTGGTTGAATTTCACCTGCATTGAGTTCATGAACTCCTTCTGAAGCCTCAACTGGTCCTGATGTCGGTGCTCGGCTCTCTCGGTCGCCTGCTTCATCTCTTGCATCTCCTTTTTCAACTGCTCCTGCTGAAGACGATCAGCTGAAAACAAACAAGCAGTCATATATGTAATCGTAGTTGAAATCAAATATAACTACTCCTCATAAACTGCTTACTTACTTTCTGACTTACTTACTTATCTCAGAGATGCTCCTGATCTAACAACACAAAACTGTGCTTATGAAAAACAGGCAAAGAAAGACTCCATAAAACTATTATGCAACATGTCTTGCGCTGGTTCCCTTTCCCACAGTGGATCATTTCTCAGATTTCTGCCTAGCAATGGCGCTGCCTCGCGGCAATGGCCTTTGCGTGTCTACTCCTTTAGCCAGGGTTGGGACGGGTGTGCTCCCGAGTAGATAATCTTGAAGGGACGCTATATAATTCTCTAAAATTAAATGAAATTGTCTAAGATGGCTCACAAAGATGGCGTAATAGGTTCCAAATATTTTATATCTTGTTGCTATATTTTATTATCATCTGTTATATTATTTATCATTTGGATGTATTGAAATAATTTGTCAAAAAAGCTTCTGTGACTGTTTCACCTTCAGTTTTTTGTTGAGCTTCAGTCATGCTTTTATCGACTGCCATGACACTTTTTGCAGTTGCGATTTGGTTTTTCAACAGCGCATCCAGAACACTGGTACTCTGAAAAGCACATACATCAACTTCAGGCATTCACACGAAGGATACTGTATACTGTATATGCCAATTACATTAACCCCTTTTGATGCTGATAATGTGCTTCTCCTCCAGTGTGATTCTCGTTAACGATAACGATAACGAAAATTTTCGTTAACGAAAATAAAATGATTTCGTTAACGATAACTATAACTATAACTAAAAATATCATTAACTATCTATAACTATAACGAAAATTCATCTTTATTTTCGTTAATACAAAAAATTAAAATAGGGAGGGCAAAATCGATGATTCGACATAAATGAGAACGAAAAATGCTATATTTTTATTACGTAATTTGTCAGTTACTTTGGAAATTCGTGTAGGCTATTCATGAAGCTGAATGCGCCCATGCTTCAAAGGCTTTCAATGCTCTGAGCAAATTGTGAAACAGCGTGTTAATACGCACAATTTTACTTATAGCCTTAATTATTGTAACTACGTAGTAACTAAAATTAACTAAAATAAAATCCATTAACTATAACTATAACTATAACTAAAAAATTACTAACTATAACTATAACTATAACTAAAATAAAAAATCATTAACTATAACTGTAACTATAACTAAAATAAAATCTGTAAGGAGAATCACACTGTTCTCCTCAGTTATTCACCCTCTAAACTTACCTGGTAATAGTCCACTTAAGTACGTAAGTACATGAACTGGACGTCTTCTCTAGGAGTTGAACCACAGTTCTGTTCACTGCTAGTACATTGAAAGGACTCCTTTTCCAAAGTCAAAACTGTTTTTATCATTTCTAGATTGCCAGTATTACCATACTTCTTTCTTCTTCAGGTTCTCTGCCTCCCTAGTCCCAAGGCAGTTTCGTATGTCCAATTTCGCTATTCATCACATTGCCCAGTTCTCTCCATCAACTTGCTGTATCTCTCCATCATCCAGTCTAGTAGTATCACTCTTGGTCTTTCTCTTGCCTTTAGCCCCTCCATTTTCCCCTCAATTATGGTTCTTAGGAGGGAGTCTCCTCTCATTATGTGGCCCAACCATTTTCTCTGTCGGCTTCTGATTGCTCCTATCAGGGATCTCTTTCATTTGTAGTATCTCTTCATTTGTTCTTTACTCCATCCAGCTGACTCTCTCCATCCTGCACCATATCCATAACTTGAAGGCCTCCAATCTTCTTATATCCTCCATCCTCGTGGTCCATGTTTCCGATCCATACGGCACCACACTCCGTATCATAGTCTTGGCCATACGTTTCTTCAAATCTTAATTCAATTTCTTGTTTAGCTTTCCTCTCATTAGTTCTGTTACCGTGCATTAAATAGATATCAGTATTACATTATTTCCCAAGAGTCATAAGGTATTTTTTATAATTTCTATATCAATACTTACCTGGATACTTTCCAGAAGTTCTTAACTTACGTTTAAACATACCTAAATTTGCATATTACCTGGACCCCTTTTCCAGGAGCCGTAAGGTACTTTTTGACCATTTCTGCGATGTCTTGCTGGTACTCTGTGTAACCACCAATTTTGAAGTAGTATCCAGAGTTAATCTTTGTCTGCAGTTGTTTCTGAAGGTCTTCCAGAACCTCTTTCGATTTCGTCCTGGAACGTTCATCGTTTCTGGAACAAACTTCTCTATACTCTTTGTTGATCATATCCTACAACAAAGTTTATGTTTTCACTAGAGTTCAGACTTGATACACATCTTGTTAAAACTGATAGACAGCCAAGTTCCAGCACTTTGAGAACTACTGAAAGGTGGCTATTCCACCAAATACATGCAAACATGTAAACACCTCTGGCTACCTGTACAGTGCATGAACAGCACAAAGGCTCTCAACATGACTATGTAACACAAGGCTCATAGTAAATCAAATACCTCGGTTGATTTACTGTACAGTGAGTCAGAATTAAATAAGATATCAAAACATCTCAATCAAGTTACCGTAAACTGAGTCAATGCCTGATTTTCATCCTCGATAATCATGGCCAGCTTGAAGAAAAGCGTTCGAACAGTTTTTTCACATTGTTGATGATGCAAATCAAAAGATTTGTCATCTTCGCTGGGCAGTTGGAACGTTTCCATCGCTTTGCGGTATTGCTTTGTGCATTCGCTCAGCGCGTCTTCGTTTACATGTCGAGCCATTGACACAACCGCGCTTTCAATGCTCGGTATATTTCCCTTGCTGATTTGATCGGCATACTGCACTGTGACACCAGCAAATTCTGCAGAAAACACAAAAGCATTCAAAGAACCGGTAATCTAACAACACCTGGAGGTAAAATCAATCAATCAATCAATTTCGTTTATTCTCAGTATCAAGCTGACCGGTCGCAACTTGTAACAGGTAGCAAAAGTTGTCTCAGCTCTGACAGTTAGTTATTAAACAGGTTGAGATAGCAAACTGTCTCGATCATCTCTAACTGTTAGTAACTAATGGAGATATTGGGTATTGGTGTTACATACAAAAGGTATGACAGGGCTGATGCTGATGACCCTGGCAGCTATACACTGTCCTTTAAAACACTGGATACTAGAATACTAGATATATTTTGTAACAGAATCAGCAGAAACTTTGCATAGAATCTCCAATACTAAAGAGCTATTAAAACTGCTGGCTGTATCATCCATTGAATGTAGCAGTGGCCTTCAGGAGCAGTATTACAGTGGAGCTATAAAAGTTTTCACATTAGATAAAAGCGTAACTTCCAGATGGTAATGAACAATGAGTTCAAAGCTCCCATGATACACTTGGACACAACCATGCACGCAGTTGCACAGTTTCTAATACACACATCTGTCCGTGATCTTAGCAATAATTTCTTACACAAAAAGACAAATAAGTGACACAAGTTTATTGTAGTACACTGAATCATCTTTTTATAATGCTCTGTGCAGGAAAGGCTGCTAATTCATTCATTCATTCATTTCAGATATTTATATAGCGCCCCTTCAAGATTTCTACTCAGAGGCGCTCCCGACTACAGCGCGGACACTGAATCGGAGTTTCACGCCGAAGCGCATGAGCAATTGCGAGTGAAGGACTTGCCCAGGGTCCCTACGCGGCTTGAGGTGGATTCGAACCCGCAACCCTCCGGCTGCAAGGCACCGAACATACCCCTACACCACCGCGCCCCACGGGTATTATAGTAATAATAATAATAATAATTAAAATAATAATTCAGTGATTGCAGTTTCCATAAAAAAAGACCAGCGTAATAAGTAAGCTCACTTGGTCCATTCAGAACGTGGCCTCCAACAGCTTTCGCAAAGGAATTCTGTAATATGTGAGCACAGAATTCTTTTGTACGTTCATTAAATGTTGGCAGAAGCCGACTCTCTGACAGCTGTTCTAAACGAGACATGTCTTTTGGATCACCAACAGGAGGTGGAAAGACGAAGCATCGTCTATTTGGAAAATATCTCCTGATACACTTCCGGGGTAAGTTGAAGTCTGTAACTTTTTTACCGGCACCTGGTAACAAAGTTCCAAAGTAACAAATGGTAGTTTAGATTAATATCAGTATGATAATTATGGTAAGTAAATTTATTACAATAACCATTGTAACTTACATCAACCATTATGATCTGTCTAGAGATTATTTCCCTACAGCCCTACCTTACCATGGTGGCTTAGGCAAGCAGGGATGCAGAAAGGAAAGGAGCTCATCCATTCCTGGCAATAGATTTCTTCGCTCTATACAGCATAGGGTGACCTGGTTGTTACCCCAGTCACATCATCTACAGTGCAGCACAAAAGTTTTGCTGTGGTCGGTCCAACTTTCTAGAACAGGTTGCCTAGCATCCTAACATGAACTTCTTGTCATTATGCCTTATTCTAGCCCTTTAAAACAATTTTCTTCAATCTTGGTTCCATCGTTAGGTCTGGTGCACCTCTGATAAGTCTCTCTTGAAAAGGTACTATATAAAACTGTGAGTACAATTACAATTAGATTAAGCACATGTACACACACTATAATCTCATAAATTTATTATGATTAATATTGAGTACCTTAAATCTAGCTATCTACTCTAATGGCCTTTCTTCTGGTTCCGCGTCACAAAAGGGGAAAATTCTGATTTAGCGGAGATCTTTCAAAGATTCATATCTGGGTTGACGATCTTGGTCTGTTTCCAACAGATCGAAACAAGTTCTGATGGTAAATTCTTATCCTGAAATTTTCTTTATAATGCAACATAACCAATGGAGACTATATATATATATATATATATATATATATATATATATATATATGTATATATATATATATATATATATATATACCACCTCAAAGTACCCACTGAAGGTACTACCACAATAGATGCAGTCCTTGTAGTTTATGAAAAGGTAATTAATATTCATTAAAAAAAAGGATGATTAATATTAATACTGGTCAGATTGTTTTCTACCCAGAGATAGAACTTTCCAGTCAGTCCTTGTGTCTCTTAATAATGAGAAACATGGAGTGGACTTGCCGTTCTTCAAATTAAGTGCAGTTTCCAGGTACTGGTCAGCCGTAATAGGGTTTCCGTTGTGTGTCAGCTCCAAGCTGAAATCTCTTACTGCCCAGACAAACTGGGGGAAATGCTCGGCCAACTGGACATCGTTCTCCTCTGAAGATTCACTTTTCTCTGTGATTTTCAGCTTCTCTGCTATCTCTGTCACAAAACTAACATCAAAGTTAAGGAAGGCTTCAAAACGACATGACGTATGTATGTGATCACCACTTTTATAGCATCTTCCAAGTGCACTTGCACCCCCAGTGAGTTCAGCAATAAAATCAGTCAAATGCAATGTCTATTAGAAACAGAGGGCAAAGGAGGAGAGGACAGGCCAACTGCCCTCAGTGATGGAGAGGCTAAACAAACTGAATTTCCTAAGACTTCATGCCCAAGGCTGCATTTCTGGGTCAGCTTAAAGGACTAATCTTCTCTTAAGTGACTCGACAAGTGCTTCTCACTCACCAAAATGATGACTTCTAGAAAGACAAGTCCATCACAAATAATACCATATATATATATATATATATATATATATATATATATATTCATATTTAAACAAAGAATTGTTGCTCAGCTGGAGAAATCTGCACCACCAATTTCCATACACAGACACAGAGAGGTATGATGGATAATAATTATTGCACACCAACACAAGTGATTTCATCAAATTACATGTTAGTGGGTGACTAGGTGGCTATACAATGGTGGCCAAATACTTTTATGGCAAAAGTGAATGGTTGGGTACAGACACTCTGTGGATGAAGATGGCCTCTCCCTTGCCCCACGACCTTCTCACTAGAGAGTGACGCTGGGAGACAATCTCGCCCCCATCCCCGCCCCGCAACAAGTAACTCGTCCCCATCCCCGCCCCATCCCCGCAGGGTTTGTCCCCATCCCCACCCCATCCCCTCAGGTTTTCTCCCCATCCCCACCCCATCCCCGCAGGACGACATCACATTCCCCGCAAAAGTTTACACAAATTGAAATTTAAAAAATAACAGTGTTTAGCTTACAAAACTATTTGTATTGCTGACTACATTAGTCTGTTATTGTCTTAAGGACAGTCTGCATTTACCAAGTCCTGACTATTTCTGACTAGTAGGCTTCAGGAACTAATAAAATCTCCTTATCAGTTCTCAAATTCTTAACATCACCCGGGTTTATTGCCGGCTCATATCCCCTACCGCGGTATTACCGCAGAGTAAACCCCATTACCGCGGTATTACCGCAATTGTTGTTCCCATTACCGCGGTATTACCGCAATTGTTAGCAACCCCATTACCGCTGGATTTACCTCAGTAATATGGTTTCCCCGCGGGGAAATTCCCATGTCACTCTCTACTTCTCACCAACAAAGTACAGTCAGTTTATGGATACTAATTTTATAACCAAGTTCGCTAGGGGGCATAAGTGGGACAGAGATCTTTAGAGAGATTTTTTCCCAGCAGGGATTTGAACCTCTGACCTCAGGGTTGGCAATCCAGCACAAAACCCACTAGACTATCGTGCAACCTCAGAAAACTGTTGTTGAAACAGATGAATAAACAAGGATACTATATGTTGTCCATAGCTGATTGGTCTATTGTGCCCTTGCTGTTGTAAACAAGGGTACTGCTCAACAAGGCTGCCAGTGTGAACAGTAATACATCATTCTGTGTGTCACCCTGTCAAAAGCAAATCAAAATCAAGTTTAAATCAATACAAAACTAAAATAAATAATAACAGTTACGAAAACTCTCAACTACAATGCTAAAAATTAGCCAGAAATTATGCTTGCTGCAGACAAACACAGTAGTCTCGTTTCAAATTGTTGGCCATTTCCTAAAAGGGGCTACACAAATGCACACACGTCCTTTTGAAGTTTATGAGGCTCTGAACCGGCCCCTGCCCTAAGATTTTGTCACTGGCCCTCTAAAAGATGTCATACTTATGCCATTGGTCAAATACCTTTGCACAGCACCATGTTCTCTATGCTATGATATACCTTGTCAACATCACCAATTCTTAATGTTATTTAACACCTTTTCGACATCACTAAGTTCTTGACACTATCACACCAAAGCTTTGATGCTATCAATTGCCTTTTCAACCTAAATAAGATCTTGGTGCCATAAATACCTTTTCAACATCACCGAGCCCTTCCGTGTCAATAAGCGCCAAGCAGGTGTCTGCCTGGAGTGGATGACGAATGCACCAGATCCATATGCCTTTAGTCTTTGCTTGGACAGTATTGCCAAGATCAAAACCTACCCAACAACAACAGTTATACGATAAAACGTATATATATACATTGCTACACATTTAAATTAAGAACATCTTGTTTCTGGAAAAAAATGAAAGGAGGACCTACATGGAAGCTGCTGGATGATGATGGTAGATGAAGACCGTCAAACCCAGTTGTGAGTGTGGCACCATTGGACGTTTGAAATTTCCCAAGGGCAGAAAACTTAAAGAAGTTTCTGGAAGGTCTTTAAACTTATGCTAAAGAAAAGCCCAGACATACATATCCCACACACAGACTAAAAAATTATAAAGAATAATTGTTTTTTATGAAAAAGGTAATTACTATTCATTAAAAAGGATGATTAATATTTAATACCAGATTGTTTTCCAGCCAGCTTATTCATCAGATATGACTTTCCAGTTCGATAAAGTCCGACAATGGCCACAACGACCATAGGGTCATGAATATTGCGCAGAAGCTCAACGGTCTGTGCATTTACTTTCATCTCTCTACCAGAAGTGTTCTCGAGAAGACATCTCGGAGCCTTCCAACTGTAATCTCCATGCTGAAGTTCAAAGCAAGTTTTATGTAAAAACTGATCGCGTTAGAAAATAAATCTATGACTCGAGATTAAGAATGCTGAAGCTATAAACATCTAGTGAATGAAGCGCATCGATAACAGACATCTAAAACAAGATAATAATGAGGTCTCTCATGTTTATTTTTCACATATATGATTATTAAAGAAACTGACAGCAATTCTTCAGCACAGGGGTTGTAGATTTGTGGAATAGTTTGATGATATTACTAAGTCATAGGTGTTAAAAGGAAGCTTGGAAGGATTGGCCATTTGAATATATCTGGCAATTTAGTGTAATACTCATAAAATGTCTCCTGAACCACTTAAACCGCTCATCATGTTATTTGGAAATGTTCTTACCAGTGAGGATAAACTTTGTACTTACCACTGACATTCTGTTTCCACGTGGCTGATTTATCAGAAGTAACAACCAGGAAGACTAAAATATGTATCAACAAGCAATATAAAAGTAGTTTCTTGACTAACACAATAAATTAATAAAACGGTAAAGTGCCTCGTTAGATACTGCAGCATCGTCTCAAAGTTGAAGGATCTTTCGGCTTAAGCACAAACATGACCACAGCAATTCAGCAACAGAATACCTCTGCTGCATGTACACCTTTGCAAAAGCATTACCAGGGTATAATATTTTAAACTAAAAACTTTCACCCACTCAATATAAAATAATCAGTTCTTTTTTCAGCCGGAGCGGTCCGGAACGGCGTTCCGGTACCTTTTTTCAGCCATTAAAAAATTATTCAGTTAATTAAAATTTTTAATAAAAAATTATATAAAATTATTTATATACTTTAATTTAATGTAAGTGCTTTCAGTGTTTATCGATTCTAATATATATGAAAGAGAAATATTAGCATAAACTATGCCCCATGATTGTTCTGAATTTGTTGAGTTCCGGAACCTTTTTCACTAGAAAAAAAGCACTGAAAATAATATACCACAATATACTGGGCACTATATCAGATATAGTGCTATATGTCTACAGAGCTCTTGACAGGTCAAAGGAACTATATTACCATAACACATCTACATAGGCTGGACTCAAAATAAACAGAGAATGTGTATGTCAGAGCACATGTTCAGCCTCACCTAGAACCAAATAACTGGTCCACCTCATCTACCTATCGATTTTGTTTTGACTGAGCACTTGTGAGCACACCGGCTTCTGCAATTTAGTTTATTTGTGCGCTTTAGAAATCTCAAAATTACAATGAATACTTTATACCATTTACAAGTCTGCTTCATTATCATTATCACGTCATGGTAAATAAACAGCCCATCTGCTTAAATTCTGGGTTCAATAGTTTGGTTGGTTTATAGATTGATAGCTACTACACTTTCTATAGGTAGCAAACTGATACTACTTCTGGTAACCGGATTTTGTTCTTCACATAGTATTTCTGGCCAACCCTCTGACTAGACACAGCACTCGTGAATAGGCTGTTCAGCCAACCTAGCGCTGCATCAATTCTTGAATTGACGCTTATGACTGCTAAGCAATTACACGCATAGGCCAGGCCTATCGCACTTCCATGCGATAAACACCACAAATATTTCCACAAAAAGTAAGTTCACGTTAAAATTATTTAACTTTACTCTACGAATAAACGGTAATTGAATTTTACACAAATCCGACTGATCAGAAAGTTAAATACCGAGCAGAAGTAACAAGTAGAAAATGAAAATCAACTGCAGGAACGTTGGAAATCATCCACAAACAGCTAAGCACGGAAGTGTGTTGTCTGTGGTTTCTGCTTTTTTCTCTTTTGTACGCATCGGAAAAACCCAACGACCTCGTAATTATTTAAATGAAAAACCACTGCTGACAAATTCACACGCATGCATGCATAGCGTATATATATATATATATTGTACCAGTACGGCCTACGCACCTTTTTTAGTCGTTAAGTCAGTCGCTAACGGCTAATTTATCAAGTCAGTCGGTAATTCCTTAGGCATATCAGACTCCTGAGACTATAGTAACTGTTGTAGGCGCGCTTTTTCTGTTGCTGGCCCTAGGCCTAAATAGACTCGACTCTGGCACTCTCTTTCGTTCTGCGAAGTCTATTCTGGCCCTCAGATCTCAACTAAAAACTCATCTCTTTCTGGACTCATTTCCTCGGCATAATAGCTGTTTCCGTGTCGTCCTGGACTCCCTTAATTAGCCTATTGGTTTTCGACTAATTGATTTTTGGCTTGGACAACGATTTTGTATTGTAGCAACCATGCATCGACTGATGCTTTGAGCATTAATTTGCGCTGCATGTTTACCTTTGAAGCCATAGCTAGGTTAGATAAAGTCAATAATAGTAGCCTACGTGGCAGTGGCGTAAATCATGGGGGGCGACAGAGGGGGACTGTCCCCCAAAAGTTTTGACTTAATTATGCCTTTCTGCCCCCCCCCTCAATCTGGCCCTCGTAGGTACTCTGCCCCCAAGTTATGTAGGCCTATAGATTTTCGCCTCTGCTACGTGGACGTAAACATTTTGGTAAATACCCGACATTTGCTCCAAGACGGATGTGATAGGCTACAGAAGATATCGATTATTATCTGATATTAGGGCCTACCAGTACTGGCAGGTATACTATAGGGGCGTATAGGCCTACAGGGAAATTTGGAAATGATGGCATATAAGACAACCCAGCCCATGCATTGCATGGTTAGACCGCATAGGCCGCTAGGCGTAGGCCTATATAGGCTATGCTGCGTCCCGTATTATAAGCTTCTCTAGTGTGAGAGATCGAGCGTGAGTGTGGATCTCGGTTCCAGTTCACTTCACGAAAGCGGCTTATTTAAAAGATTTTAATCTCTGGTTAGCACGGGCTGTAGGCTACACGCAGCCGCGGATTTAATATCGGGCTAGCACGGGCTGTAGGCCTACAAGAGGGGGCCTTTGTGGCGTGGCGCCTGTTCAAACGCGGTGGTAGGCCTACAACTCGTATGCGTAGCTACATTGAGGCATGAGAATTGAGAAGGCTGCAGTGGCCTCTTACTTTCTTAGGCCTTGATACTGGAAATTCGATTGACCAATGAACCCATGGCAATGACCAGGATTTTGACAATCATGTTCTGTGAAGTTACCTCGATCCTCTTGAATTTCAGTCTGCCAGCTACGTGCCTGGTGCAACTCATTGAAAAATGAACCAGCAGTTTCGAGGCCAGTGGAGGGGCCAGGATTTCAGGTTGGGGGGGGGGCTAAAGCTCCAAGCCCTTCCCTTTAGTCCCAAATTCTATTGCGCCGGTGTCTAATGCACAAGGCATCAACCGAGGCACACCAAAACCAAGCCGTAATCAGGTCAACATCAAAAAGATCAGTCCGGCCGTAAGAGACAGAGAAACAGCCCACGGTGGATAAGCAACTTGAAAAGAGGTAATTAAGTTCTCAGCCGAGAACGAGATGACGCAAGTGACTGAGCACAGGTTACTAGGTAGGCCTACTGTATTCCCCCTACATGTGCTGGTATTCTTACGATACCAGATGCGATTTATTCAGATTCTATAATCCCGATCTGGGTTGGAATAAAGCTAAACAATGAAAACCAGACAGAGCTGTAGCCTGTAGGCATGTATAAGACTTATAATAGGCCTCATCCACGAGTCATTAATGTTATCATCGGAACGTTTAGTTAAGTAGATCCAGTCCTGGGCGTCCACCCCACCCTGCTTACATCCCATTGAACATTAAGACACGCTCCTTTATGGTATCTTAATGAGTACATCTGTCTTAAATGCGTTCTGCTAATGACAGTTCTGTCGGAATCCTCGATCCTTTGTTAGCATTGTTGACTGACTCATCCTTCGTTTGGCTAAAGCTGATTGTAATGTAATGTAATGTAAATCTTCGAAAATTTCTCAGCGCCCACAAAAGCCACGTCAGGGAGACCAGCTTATTCACCGGCGCTATATCAAATCAAGTCCGCAATAGCCAAAACTCCTCTGTTCGTTTCGGTGCCAGGTCAAAATCCGGGGAGGTCAAGCCGAGGAGACAGCATGGTGCTACGGTGGCAATCGGTGATGATGGTGGTCGTGTGGTGGCGCAGGAGTTGAATCAGGATAGGATGATGATTATATAGGCTACATAAATTTACCAGACCTGGCTTCATTTAATTGAGACATAATTTGCGAAAATTATCAATCGTAGACATGGGCGTATTTAGGAGTGGTTTACGGGGTTCAACCCCCGGAATACATGTATGCATTCTGTTCTGTTCTGTTCTGTTCTGTTCTGTTCTGTTCTGTTCTGTTCTGTTCTGTTCTCAGCCATCCTCGTTTCGAGGGTCGGCCGCATCATGAATAATATTCCTCCAGCGTCTCCTGTCTTCCGTCAGTCTTATCAATTCCTCCATTGTCAATCCAGTCCATTCCTTTATGTTGCTCAACCAGTTTGTTCTCGGTCTTCCTCTTTTCCGATTTCCCGGCATTGTACCCTGCATGATGTCTTTCTCCAAGCATATTCCCTCTCTTCTCATGATGTGTCCGAAGTAACTAAGTTTTCTTTCTTTTACCGTCTTCAGGAGACTCGATCCTCTCCACTCCTGCCTCCTCCAGCACCCATTCATTTTTCCGCATTTCCGTCCAAAAAAAAAGATATATTCATGATCAATCTCAGACACTTCATCTCGAATGCCTCTATTCTTCTCTCCTCCTCCTCCTTCCTCAGTGTCCAACTTTCACAACCGTATATAGCCACCGGCCAAACCATGCAGTGCTCTCCATAACTTTATCTTTGTTGTTGTTGTTATAATATATAAATGTCATATGGCTCTTCCATATCTTTTTAAGGTCTGTACGTATACCCACTGCATATACCCCTTTGCCAATCGTACTCGGATCTCTGCACCGCAATCACTGTCTTCGTTGATCGTTGAACCCAAATACGTAAATCTGTCCATCTGCTCCAGTTCCTCGATCCTGATTAATCCTGACTGTACATTTGGTTTCCGTTGTTGTCATAACCTTCGTCTTTCCTATATTAATCTGCATTCCATATTTCTTTCCTATCCTGTCCAGTCTCTCTACATGCATTACTGTTGTTGAAAACTAAATTATGTAGAAAAATAAGACACTTTCCAATGGAAAGCTTAAAACCCCTCTGAAGGTTTTCAGGCTATTCGCTCCTGATCGTAGAACTGTGAATCCTCGAAAGAGATCGAACCTCCTCTTCCTCTTCCTCCTCTTCCTCTTCCTCTTCTTCTTCTGGCTCGTATTGAATATCGATAGCTATGGACTTTGGATCGTCGACTTCGAAAACTGTTCGAAGGATTATTGAGAAATTATGTAACATATATATAGTTTTGATTGCGACCAATTATAATACTACGTTTATTTTCAGGCTATTCGCTCCTGATCGTAGAACTGTCAATCCTCGAAAGAGATCGAACCTCTTCCTGTTCCTCTTCCTGAATTCCTCTTTTTCCCTCTCCCTCTCCCTTCCCTCTCCCTCCTTCTCCTCCTCGTCGTCGTCCTCCTCCTCTTCCTCAATATCGATAGCTATGGACTTTGGATCGTCGACTTCAAATACTGAAGGATTATTTAGAAATTATGTAACATACAGTTTTCATTGCGACCAATAATTTATGCTATGTTTGTTTGTGTGCTTTTCAATAAAATCTTATGCGATGCAGTGCATTTGTCTTTTGCCTTGGTTACGCTCTAGTGCACCTGTACTGCGCGCGAATGTACGATGGGGCCTACATCCGGGGATTCGAATACTGAAAAGTGTTTTATCTTCATGTAAATGTTACGCAAACATTCTTCTTCCTTCGAGGAGAAGCGGTCTTTTCAAGACTTTCACAGCTGAATTTCACAAATAGAAGCTCTTTTGTCATACGAGTCGTGCCAAACGGCGATTGCAAAAGATGATTTAGAATTACTCCGACTAATTGACGCCTATTAGCCGTGCCTGTCTAGACTTGCCCAGTTGTTCAGTTGTTGCCCTGTAACTACACGGTGCATTCCGCCGTCAAAGTAATTCCGATGTTCAGTGGATAAACTGCCGAAATCTTGTTCCTTGAGGCGATTTTTTTGTGGTAGTATCATGGTGTCGTATAGTTAGGATTGGGTGTGTTTTTACGGCGATCTAGAACGACAGGGCAAGATGGGCTGCTGGGCAAGTAAGGAGGACAAGGTTGCCAATGAGAGATCGAAGCAGATTGATGTGAAACTGCGATCAGACGGGGAGAGTGACTCAAAACAAGTGAAGCTGTTGCTCTTGGGTAATGAACTCACAAAAATACAGTTTATAATAGCAGATCAGATTATTATTTATATCAGATATTACACAATACCATACAATAGAAATGAAAATTTATAGCGTGCTTTAACAAGACAGGTCTCGCAGAGTGTTTGATAACTCGTATGACGGCGTTGTTATGACAAGTTTTTTCAGTGACTGCCAGCGGTGTGAAGCTTTACTTTCATCCTATCACTGCTTGTTTAACACAGTCTGTCGTGCCATTTCAATTGCTACTAGAAACTTGCTGCTTTTAATAGGGTTATTGACCATAGACTGTCTATCTGTCTTGGCTGTTGACACTTTGAAAGCAGATGTATCTGACAGTCAGTTTGGTTTTACACATGTGCTGTTTTGTGGTTTTGTAATATGCCTTGGGAACTGAGCCATAGAATTGATTATGTTGCAGATGGTGCCTCAGGTTCAGACTTATTATTACTAACTAAATAAGACTGTAAAGCAATAATATTGTAATACTCTTTGTGGCTCATATTGTTGTGTGGGAGACTTAACAATTATATGCAGACTGCCTACCTGAGATATGCTGGCAGACATTTGAACCCCAGAGGTCCAGGTAACCAATAGACTTGCATGCTTCCCACATCTTTTTAGATTTGCCGAAAGTTTAAAGGATTTCTTTTTGATTTTAGGAGCTGGAGAGTCGGGTAAAAGCACGTTTGTCAAGCAGATCAAGTAAGGGCAACATTGATGGAAGGTTATCCGCAGATAAATAAATTATTTACTAATTTGTTTCTGAATTATTTTTAAATCCAATGTCCTGTAAAATAGGTATTCTATAGCATGAGTAGTCTTCTACCTGTGCAGTTTTAAGTGTTTAGACAATTAAGCCTCCTTAAAAAATTGTCCAGTTTCAATTTTCTGTGAAATTACCATAATGCACTTATCAGTTAGCATTTTAAAGAGAATTGGTCTATCGGGTTTCAACTGAACTTCTTCGGCAGATTACAATTTTGGCTAGTTTCCCTTGAAGTAACCTTTGACTCATGATGTGTGCATTGTGTTGACAATGTTAGCTGACATTATATTCGTTGTTTCTGCGTTTTTTCAGAATCATTCATGAGAATGGATATACGCACGATGAGTGTTTGTCGTTTGTACCGGTGGTTCATAACAACACAATACAGAGCCTCGTGGCCATTGTTCAGGCGATGGGACGGCTGAGAATCGACTTTGGTCATCCCGATAGAGTGGTTAGTATCATGTTTAACAAACCCCTGTTGGTGCGATTGAGTTGTTAGTAAACGTTTAAGAAATCACTTGTCTTAAGATTGAGTTCTTAATAAAATATTTGACAAAAATCTGGTCATCCAATAGATTTGTTAGTAAATTGTTTGACAAACTTTTGGTAATCTGATCAAGTAGTTAGTAAAATATTTAGCAACCTTTGGTCATTTAGTTGAGTGGTAGAGTGGTAGTAAAATGTTTAACAAACCTTTGGTCATTTAGTAGAGTGGTAGTAAAATGTTTAACAAACCTTTGGTCATTTAGTTGAGTGGTAGAGTGGTAGTAAAATGTTTGAAAAAGCTTTGATAATTTAGTTGAGTGGTAGTAAAATTTTTAACAAATCTTTGGTCATTTATTTGAGTGGTAGTAAAATGTTTAACAAACCTAGTTTATCCAAGTTGAAATGTTTAACAAATATCTGGTCAGTCCATAGTCTTAAGTAGCACATGGTTTGGTTTTTCGTTTGTTTACTGTAATAATAATAATAATAATAATCTTTTCTTTAATTTAGCGCCTGACAAACGCACTGCGCTGTACATTTACATGTTATGCAATTGAAACTCTTAACTAGTTAACTACTAACAGAACAGACAGCTTGTAATACAACGGCGCTAATAGCAGCCTTTTTCGCTCGAACTCGGTACCTGTAATACAAAGGCTTTCTTGTTTGCAGAGGGATGCCCGCCAGTTGTTTGCAATCGTTGGCAGCTCGGAGGATATTTCGCTGACTCCAGACCTCGGGCAGGTGATGAAACGCCTTTGGAGGGACGGTGGTGTTCAGGCGTGCTTCCGGAGGTCTAGGGAATACCAGCTAAATGACTCCGCAGAATAGTCAGTATATGCGTCTATTCTTCTGAACTGGCTATTTATGTGCTGGTGCTTAGTCATTATTTGTTATTGTTCATTAGTAGACAAACAGTGTTTGAATAGCTAGATCACCAGCAGTGCTGGCACCAGCATGGGGCTAGGTGGGCTAAAACCCCCTCATATTGGCGGCTCAGCCCCCAAACAAAAGTGGGAAATCACTGCCAATGCCAGAGAGGAGGGGAGAAAGGGAAGGAATTGGCGTTTTAGCCTCCCCCAACCTGAAATCCTGGTGCCGCTACTGCACCACTTGCAAACACCCAGACACAGAACCCAGCCAATTGGGGTCCATACAGTATGTAGATGTGGAATATGTCAGTGTGACTATGAAGCGCTTGCATTTGTTGGTCTTGGGTAGCATTTCTTTTTCTTGAATGACAGAATGTG
Organism: Aporrectodea caliginosa; assembly: GCA_020284085.1. Taxonomy (NCBI): domain Eukaryota; kingdom Metazoa; phylum Annelida; class Clitellata; order Crassiclitellata; family Lumbricidae; genus Aporrectodea; species Aporrectodea caliginosa. Next base: position 478,407 of record JACEVL010000162.1, read on the forward strand.
ATCAGCTCCTTTGTAATTTCTTTACTTTGTCATCGTTGTCATTTCCAAAACTTGCGTAGCATTCCATTGCCAGCAAGCTGTTGTGCATGAAAGTCCTTACACAGGGACCATTGTAAGGGCTTCTTAAATACTCCATCTGCATTAGAAGAGTATTTCCCATGCTAAATGGTGAAGAAGAAGAGCCTGTAGGTAGAAAAGCAGCCATCGGTATGAAGTGTTAATGACTTCATTTTTGTTAGACAATGTTTGAAAGTGAGTGGCCAGTTCTTGCCCTCACTGCAAGCCTGATTTTGAGTGTAGTCATCATCACTGTAGTTGAGTTGGCTAGGGGAGCATGCTCAACTAATTGCTTAGAAATTTAGTTCTGTTTGTTTTCAGCTTTCTGAATTCGCTCGATCGCATTTGTCATCCAATGTATGTCCCAATGGAGCAAGACGTCTTACGAACACGTGTCAAAACAACTGGAATTGTCGAGACTCGTTTCATTCTGCGTAGCCTCGAATTCAAGTAAGCATCCGATGGTTTAATCTTTTACTGATGAGCATGTTCTAAAAGCTACTGGGAAAACAAAGCAGCTCATTACTAAAGTGTTAAACTGGCTTGAGATTACCATAGCTGTTGGATATTATGTGGACCATTTTTCTGGCTTATTCATTTTCATGCAATCCAGGTACTTAATAAAGTGCAAAATACAACTGCATTTGATATTGCCCTCCTTTCAAAATTCAAAAGTGCACATACAGTCATACAACCATGTGACAGAATGTCAGTGCACTGCATGCTTGTGAGTGAAGGACTTGCTCCAGGTCCCTACACGGTATTCTCAGTAGAGGCTCGACCTGTACTCTCCATTAAAGACTGAGCGCTCTAACCATTCAGCTACTGTGCCCTACGTAAAAGATAATCAGATATACACACACTTATACCGGTACATTTGACCATTTTCAATGCTTTGAAGTTTCTCTCAAATATGACTGAGCAAATGTGGAAAGCAGGACTTGTCATAGCAGGATGTATTGAAGGTGCTCATTTGCTCCTCTGAGGCCATTTAGCCGGCTGTGGATAAATGCCCAGGAATAGTACAGCAGTCTCTGCATCGGTAAAATTTCCATTTATTTCCAGCTTATGCCAGTACAAAATTGTGCTGCAGGGTGTCAGAGGCACAAGTGAGTAAACTTCTTGCCCTGGGTTGTTACATAGAATACTCGCTTGCATTATGACATGTTACATTAAAATTTAGATTTCGTAGTACACGTGACTGTTGCTTGCATTACGACATGTTACATTAAAATTCAGATTTCATAATGTGACATTGGTTAGATTTGTGATATTTTGTCTGTAGAATGAATGTTCTTTATCTGTTTTTCCAGAATGGTTGACATTGGAGGTCAGAGGTCAGAACGCAAGAAGTGGATCCATTGTTTTGAGGGTGTTACAGCGATCGTATTTTTAGTGGCTCTCAGCGAGTACGATCTGGCTTTGGCCGAAGATCAGGAAATAGTATGACTCTTTCTCAATGTTCTTTTATTTATTTATATATTTATTTATTGCACTCATTACATGTGCAACTTCGTCAAATCTGAATCCAAGGCACTTGGCAAGCGTGTGCAAGGTAATTGCCTGGGGTTATTATTATGGAGTCCACTGAGTTTGTGTGCTTTCACAATTGTTAGATTGCAGCTCCAGTGTGCCACTGAAAAGACCAGTGTAATGCTTATTTGCTTATTGTTTTTATCATGACTTCAGATTTAGGTTTAGTTTCTGCAGCTCAGTTTGGGATTTTTTGAGTAGTAATGATTTATTTTCTAATAATAAGTGCTTTAAATAGATAAATAGGTTTGCTTGCTAAGTGTCATATTTTAAACCCTTGAATTTACAAACTGCAAAGGCATTGTCATTGTACAGCTTTTTAATCCAGGCTGTGTACCGGCCTTTGTCGCAGAGAGCCAGATCACCAGTTTTAGCAGCTACCATACAATGTTTTATCCGTTTGTGGGCAGAATGTATTAACAGTCTACCAGTACATACACGTGTGGTGGTGTGGTGTGGTGCTTGCCTTTTGCATCAGTCACCAAGGTTTGAACCTCTGTGCTTCATCTAAACTTGCCAATACTGTAAGACTTCAGTCATTGTTCTTATTGCGGCTGCAACCGCCTTGAATGCCAGGACCCTGGTCCTGTGATAGCCCCTATAGGCAGCCACGGGTACAACATGTTGGTGACTACATTTTTCTTAGCTTCGGCCTGTGACGGCGGGTGGCCAACCTTCTTCCTCGCCACCTCGTGATAGAGGAGTGTGTTAATGTTAATTGAGGTTACCTTGCCATGTATGCAACTCCTTGCTGCAGCTATTGAACTAAATCATGGGACATGGCAGTCATTTAGTGTAGCACTTGTTACTCAGATATGGCATATCAATTAGTTTAGCACTTGTCAATCAGGTCTAAATGCAAGATTTGTCTATTTCAACATCCTTTATAAATATTTGTTTTTGCTTTAGAATCGTATGATGGAGAGTATGCGGCTGTTCGACTCCATCTGCAATAATCAGTGGTTCCTTGAGACAGCCATTATTCTTTTCCTCAACAAGAAGGATCTGTTTGACGATAAGATCCGCATTTCACCACTCTCAATTTGCTTCCCAGAGTACAGAGGTATATTTGATCAAAGTCGCAGTCTCTTCGATTTCTTTCATATTTCTTCTGTTTTGTTACACATAATGAATTAGTACCAATTAATGGTACTAAGCAGTTCTGTGTGAAGAATTTGCTCAAGTTCTCAGTGACCATCACGTTGGGGACTCATTACGCAGCGAGCGTTCAAACCAACTGGCAACGTTTAAAAGAATGGGTTTAAGAGTTAAGGAGTTTTGGATGCGTTACAGCCAGTGTTTCCGTTAGAGTCCAAAAAGAGGACGTATTTACGTCCTGACCTGGAATTTATTTGGACGTAGCCCATGTATTTTGGCCATCACACCGAAAAATTTGGACGTTTTGGACGTTTTTTTCTGACGTAAAAACGGCCATTTGGGCGTTAACGGAAACACTGGTTACAGCCTTTGAGTTCAAGGTCTGAGATACCCACAAAAAACGAATTAGCATAATCAAGGCAAGAGGATACAAGTGAACAGGCTATGGTTTGACACTTATGCAACTACTGAATTTAGATGTGTAATAAATGACCTCACCTGACCTTAATCATTTCACCCTACCGTAAATTATTTACATACTTACCATCACTTAAAAGCATGGTTGACAAAGGACTATTTAGTTAGTTAAAAATGCCACAAAGATGAAAATTTCTCTCAAAGTGATCGACACCTCTTAAGCCCATCCTTTTACACGTTGCCAGTTGGTTTGAGCACTCGCCATGTCTAGATCTACTTTTGAGAGGAACGAAACGGTGCTATATCAATATTCATACTGCGTTTTAAAATCGGTGAATGTTATTTTCGACAGGCCGAAACACAAGTGAGGATGCCGGGGCCTATATACAACAGAAATTCGAGAATCTGAACAAACGTCGTGACGTCAAAGAAGTCTACACTCACTTTACATGCGCAACGGACACAAACAACGTGCAGTTTGTTTTCGAAGCCATCACGGACATAATCATAAAGAACAATCTCCGAGACTGTGGCCTTTTCTAGACTTTCACATATCTATAGGATCGTAGCCACCAGCGTCATTTTGCCTATTTGTTAATCAGTCTAATTCAAGATCAGTTCTAAGGTTTTTGTGGGTGAATGCAGCTTGTAATTTTGAACAAAAAGAGAAAGCGGACTTCCATAGAAATTTTTTTTCCTAATTGGTGCACCAAAATTACTTTTTGTTCCAAAATTACATATCAGATGAATGAATGAATGCAAACTGCTAATTAATGGTAACTGGACTGTAAGTTGAGGAGATTTTGTAGTGGTAGTTTTATGAAGCCTTGAGGATCAGTCTATTCCACTATGATATTAAAAAAAATGCACAGCCATGAATTTTTTGGTGACACTTTATATTTTTATAAGTTTTCTGATTTGGTGTCTGTTTTTATCTGGTCGTACAATCTGCATCACATGACTTCAGCGCTGCAAGGTGTCCCAGACAGTGCTAATATAAAGCCTTAACTGCAGGACTTCAGTTGGTTTGTTTATGTTGGATTTACGAATTTAAATGGTGTAATAAGTTACCATGTGCAACTGGATTCTGTTTACGTATTATTACTTGGTAAATAATGTGGCTTCCAAAGACAACTTTATAAGTGCTTTCCAGTGTTGATTCTGTCGGTTCACGTTCTGTACATTGCGTTTTATTTTTAGATTTATTTTGTATACTGCTGTTTTACGAACTGCTGATCACTTGGATACTTCATGCGTTGGAGTTTCAAGTATGGTAGCCCTGTTAAATAATAAACAATTTTGAAGCTGTTACAGGTAAATTTGGAAATTCAATTTATTTATAGTCTTTGCAGAAAACAGACTTTGGCAGAAGTCTAGTTGTCATTTAAGTTAATTAAATGAGTATGTGCAGCTCAGTTCTTTATGTACAAAGAAAGTTTTAAGTTGAGCGAGACTTTCTGTCTTTCAAGATTTTTCACAGCCAATGGGAAAAGGCCTTTTTTCTTACCACATAAATAATTTAGGCCGTCTGTTTTAAAATTCTTGAATTTGCCTGTTTCACGGGTGTAAATTCTGTAGACTTCCCTGTTGTAAAAGTGTAAATTCTGCAGAATTGCGTGTTTTAAAGGTGTAAACTCTTTAGATTTGATAGCTTAAGAAGTGTAAATTCTATAGGTTTAGAAGTGCAACTTAGCGTTTAATGTTTTGAAAGTACATATACATTTTGGCAGTAAAGAGATACCTCGCAACTGTGTAGATGCATAATACATTCATGAAACGTTGATTTCGGATGTGCTTAACATTAGCACAAATGTCTTCCACGGCTTGCTTCTGTCTGTTTAAGCGCAGCACAAAGATATTTAAATTCTAATTGCTTGCAGATTCTGGGATATAATGTAACACTGATAACCAATCTTATAGCTTTAGAATGTGACCTCGTTGCAGTATGATAACGAATATGACCCGATTATTGTGAGCAGCATGACGTAGTTCCAGTATTGCTACAAGCACAGCTAACATTTGTTTAGTTGTTTTATTGCTCGATTATATTTTCCTATTTTTGTGACCTGCATAATGGCTGAACTGTTTATAAATTTCTTATTTTTTAAGACTTCTATTCATAGCAATACGACTTTTGTCTGCACTTGTTCGTCTTTGACATGTAAGATTTTTGCTAGATGAGAAGAAATTTGCTTTAGCTGCATAATAATACGTGATAAATACTTTATGCAATTTTGGATTCTGCTGGTTTTATTGGAATGTTTGGTTTTTGCAGATATTCTGTGCATACAAATTATAGCATTATCAAACCTGATACATATCGCATAATTGGTGCTTAGATAGGACCATTTCAGAGTGACGTTTGCTTTGCAGTGGCCGATTGGTAATGCATTGAACTTTTATGTCCTCATCTCGGGTTGGAATCCTGGTGCATTTCGTGAAACTAAAAATACGTTGTTAAGCTATTTAACCCAAAAGGAAAGGACGTTGAATTGCTGCATTATATATTTGCACAGAGCATAATATCTTACTCAACCCGGGACCATGGCTCTGAGAGAGAACATATACCATATCTTGCCTTGCCTTGAATCAAGTGAATTGGCATTGAATTTATATGTTGTTATGAATGTTATTGTACTCACAGAATGTTTCACTGTACTTTGTAGAGTCATCACTATGCTTTTACTGCAGGGTTTCAATGTGCCTTTGGTCACACAATCGAAAAGTGTTGAATGACGGAGTGAACGACTGCTTAAGTGAATATTGGAATAACTGCTTTTATGCTTCAAAGGCATTGTTTAATAAGCTAATATTGAATGACTGCTTGAATGAGTGAACGATTGAATGAGAGGGTGAATTAATGGATTAGGCAAATGAATTAATAGCTGAATGATTGAGGGAAAAGGGGAAAAGGAATGAATGAGTGAACAACTGAATGCTTGAATGACCATTATGTACTTTTAGGACATAGACCCTTGTGAGCCATAATTGCAATTAGTTGTAGATCAAATATAATTTAGTTGACAGTTGTGCTACAATGCTATGAAAATCATTGTATTATTATGATTAGTTATAGTTGATCGTTAACAGTCACTGTAGTTGGTTGTCTTATGCGTTTTAGACTGTGAAAGCTTCATATTTTTTTTAATATCATGTGACTTAAATTTTCCAAAATTGATCTCTTCCATTGTTTTACTGTTTGAATTCCTGTATCCACTTGGTGGCTATTTAAATTATTGTAACAATTTTACGAGTTTTATGAAATGATCTAGAATAGGTAGCTGTTCTGCACAGATTGAAGTATTAGACGCATTTCGTGATCAGTATTGGAGAATTTTACAATATGCATGTCACAGTGGCACTTTTCGATGTAATTATTGTCAAGATTTAAAATAAAATGTATCACTCACTAATTGTGAAGTCTTTCTGTTGTAAAAATATAATAACTTTCATGTCAGATCTGGAATGCAGAGTGGTGCTCATTTCCTGCTCTTTGGCCATTGAGTCGGGAATGGATGAATCAAAGGGATTTGGAAACAATGTCTATCGACCATACATTGTCAACTCTTGTGCGAGGACGACACCGATATTATATCTCCAGAGTCCTCTACAAAAATCTATCCTAACTACATGTAACTTCAAATTTTCCCTACATTTTCTTTTAATCAGCCAATAGAGATTTATCTGATAATGTAACCCAAGCAACTATATCAACTTGTAAGCAGAAATGCGTGTTTGTCATTCTGAAAGTGAAAATAAACGAATATTGATTGATTGATCAGATGGCAAGGGAGAAGTTTGGCCATATGCGCCTTTATCTGCCAACGCCAGTAGTGTGGCATAACTACAGGCCAAAAAATAAAACTATATTATTTGGTTCAACCACCACCTGACACCCACCCAGGGCTGTTAAAGGCTTGGTTTTTTTGGTTTATTAAAAACACAAACAAAAACAAAAAATGCAAATTTTGGTTTTTTACAAATTTCAAAATGATAAATTATGAAAAATGGCGTCTCTTCAACTCTCTTGGCAATTGTTGTATGGTCTTTGTTAATGTCGTCTTTATGACATTCTATGGTTCTACTGTTCTAGTTAATTTCATCTATATGCATCTGGTTAATTTGAACGGTATTATGCCATTTTTATGAGATTTTATGATCCAAAATAGGAAAATCTCAAAAACAACAAAAACAACTTCATTAAGAAAAATGTTTTTGGACCCCTGCGCCTACCACTGACATACTCTACAGTCTACACTGTCCTCAACCTTGGTCCAGACTGCTGCATTAAACCAGAGGTGCAAAAAACCAAACTTTTCATAATGAAAAGTTGGTTTTTTATGGTTTTGACCCATTCAGTTTTTTGTTTTAAAGATTTTCCTATTTCGGATCATAAAACTCATAAAATGGCATAATACCGTTCAAATTAGTCAGATGCATATAAAAGAAATTAACTAGAACAGTAGAACCTTAGAATGTCATAAAACGAAATTAAGAAAGAATATACAACAATTGCCAAGAAGTTGAGAGACGCCATTTTGGCATGTATGAATTTCTAAATTACCAAAAAACCAAAACAAAAAAATTTGTTTTTTTGTTTTTTTTAAAAAACCCAAAAAACCAAAAACCAAAAAACCAAGCCTTTAACAGCCCTGCATTAAACCGGTCATGTGGTCCGAGACCTTGGAGTTCTCGATAATACTCTATAATTATGAAACTCAAATATCCTACGTAACATTACTAAATCCTGTTTCTTCTAATCCATGTTCACTCTACGTGTTTTTGGTCGTCCACGTCTGTTTGACGTTCGAGCTACTACCTTGGCACGGCTACTTTATAGTTGTACCTGCTCTGTTTGGTGGGGATTTGTCAATGTAGGGGAGCATAAACGCCTAAACGGTCTTCTGAGAAAATTGACCCAGTCACGCTTGCTCCATGCCGATTTTCCTAGTTTTGACAAACACTGTTCTAGAGCTGACTCTACAATTTTCTGTTCAATTCTCTCAAAGTCAGCTTGAGATGAAGATCGGTGTCCTCACCTGCATTGGAGAGATGAACAGGGTGTAACAAGTGAGGACACACAAGGAGATGAATTTGTACATTAGAAGACAGATTTTGAAATTAAATTTGATGTGGTATTGTATGGGAAGCAAGTACTAATTATCCATGTTTATAACTGTAATAACAATCATCCAGTACTTTGAATATTTATATAATAATAATTATTATTATTATTAAAAAAAACAGATGCAACGACGAATGATAATGTTTGCACAGAAGGGAGCACGAAGATGGCGCCCATAATATTTAGTTTTACGTACATAATACGAGCTCTTTGGCTGGAAATAACCGCGTTCTTCTATTACCTCGTTGGAAATAACCAGCGTAATATAGATTCCTTGCGTAGCCTACCCTTACCTCGTTGTGCGTACCACAATGTACCAAAGATTTTAACAGGGAGGTTAAAATCTTTGATGCGTACCATATACGCCCACGCAGCGTACCGTGGTTTTGTCCATTGACGTATATTGATGGTTACTTTTGTCATCGATAAAATGGGTTTGTGGGAATTTTCTTCGGTTCCCAACTCCAAAGCTCTTGCTCTATAATTGTATAGTATAATTAATTATATGGCACGTCAAATTTGTTGAGCAAACTATATAGTTGGTATTTCCAGATTAGCGATAAAGTTATCTTAACCATACAAAATGGCTAGTATGTCGTTTCAGTTTTATTTTTAACAGTTCTACGTGAACTTTCATTGGAATTCGTCATATAGGCTAGTCTATAGTGCCAAGGTTGAGTCCAAGTCAGCACGAATGGTGCTTTGTATTAGATTAGTGTTTCCTTGTCAAAAGGGCCAGCTACCCGGCGAGCAAGCGGGTGTATCTGATACATTTGTTTGGCTTAAAAATTACTACATTGATCTTTTCGGCAAACTTGTAGTATCGTGGGCTGAAGGATTATACAAAATCTTTGGGCATGCTGCGCGGACGCCGGACAGTACCAGGTTTTCTAATGACGACACTTACCCTAACCGTGACCCTAACCGACCCTCATGACGCCTAACCTGACCCTAACAGACACAACGCCATTAAACTTACGCACTATATCCTTCAGCCCCTGATACTATAAGCTTGCCATCTTTTCGTTACAGTTGAGTTAGTTTTTTGTATTTGCTTTGGAAATTACTATTTAAACCAGATAATAATTTACTAATAAATAAAATCTAGGATTCCATCCCTGCTTTTGATGAAATGCACGATGTGCTACAGTTTGCCATGTGTTCTTGACATGCCTTTAAATCCTGACTTTTCTACTTCTATATTACAGAGAATTCTTTTATAAATTTATGCACATAAATATATCCAGTTTCAATACTAAGGGCACCTCAGAAGAATGGTCTTATGGTCAAGGGAACAGTCAGCAAAGGCACCAACATAACCACAGCAATCCACCTGTTTTACAGCGCTGCTGTTGTTTACAGCCCTGCTCATTATTATAGTATTATAATTAAATTTGTAACGTGCACACATTCACACCGAATCTGATGTGTGGATAGTTCACTGCTAAAGACCAAGTTGCCTTTCTAAATTTATTTCACATTCTAAAGCTGATCTGTGAAAATAATCATTAATGACGTTTCATTACTTATACTCGACGTTATTCTTTGTTTTTCTGATAGAACTGAACATGGAATTGTCGTCATTCGATAAAGTTGCACACTCCCCTGCAGATTAGAGTACGGAGGAATTGTAGGATGCCTGTCCGAGGTACTCCTAATTATGTCTGGTTCACTGAGCAACCTCTTGGCTCGGGTGCCACGGGAAATGTGTTTGGCGGACGTCACAAGGTTGGCTATTCTCCTGTTCTGCTTGTTAAAGATATTCCTCTAAGACCTTTGAACATTTTCTGTATTAAAGATACTGCAAGTCATCATTATGTAATCATAGGAACTAAAACTAAGCATAGCTGTAGGGTACTTTCAGTTGCATGTACCTATTAACAGGGCCAATTAACTGCCCAGTGCAACTCTACAGAGGGCCCTGTCACATTGTGTATAGGAAGTGTGGAAAAGGGTCATTCCGTGTTCAATCAACCAGTGATCCCCATCTCAGATTTTGTTAATATTAAATCAACTTGTAGACCAACATGCGATTGGAAACCATGCAGGATATGACAAGTTATACATTGATAGTGTCACCTTGTGAACGACTATGTTCTGCTGCATTTTTTATTGATAATAACTCAGGAAATATCTTTTATGTAGATATAATTTTTTCACAAGGTTTTAGCCTAGTCCAGCTTGATAATGGTCTCCTGTTAATTCCGGCAACAAAAATACTAATCTTTAAACAAGCACTGGTTGGCGGGTATTATATATAAAGCCCCAGAAGTGGATTTGTTTGGGGTGATTTTTTGGTTAAACGCTTCTGAGACATTTTCGTTATATCATTCTGTATGCCTTTGTTGTTAGTTTTTAGTGTAATTTAGTTTTGCTCAGCACTCGTGCCACTACCTGGACTTAAATGATACACTTCTAGAATTGCTGAATAGAAATGTGCAGAGCAAATAAAAGTGCATCTGAAATTCCAAATGCTACAATGTACAATACAATACTCTGTAATTTGATAATGTTTTCCTTACAGAGTCGAGAAGTGTAATGTAATAAAGCAATTATGTAGTGTTTTTCAAGAAGCAGTACTTGCATGGCATATTTATCGTAAGTGTAAATATTTAATTTTTAAATTTATCATGCATTTAGAGGCCTACCACTAGTTACATCTGGATATCTGAGCACTGCTTTCCAACTGACAAACTTTCTTTGTTTGATGACATTTAAAATCTTTCTCTGATTAGTTCTTTGAAGTGGTGCTATATAAATTTGTAAATATAATTTCAATTACGAAAATGTTCATGCTAATCTTGGTATTACGATTACGTTCCTCTTGTTTACAGCGTTCAGGAGAAGTCTGTGCGATTAAAGTTTTTGTGGAGCAGTTGCGGCCGGCCATTATGCAGGCAAAGACAAGAGAACTTGAACTGATGAGGAAGCTTAATCATGGAAATATTGTCAGGCTTCTTGCCATTGAACAAGAGGTAAACCGTCATCTTTGCCTTGTATGCTAAGGGATGGGTGCTCGACAGTGTAGTGGTTTAAAATGCTGGACTGGTAATCAAGAGGTCGGGGTTCAAATCGCTGCAAGGGCAGAAATTTGGTTAAAGATTTCTGCTCCACCTGCGCCCCCAGCCAACTCAGCCATAATGAGTACAATGACCGTATGCTGTCTCTGGGAAGATGAGACAGGGAGGGAGAGGACTGGTCACCCACCCTTATATGCTGAGGCTAAGAAAATGAAGTCGCTATCACTTCATACTCGTTGCTGCCTCTTCTTCTACTCTTCTTACTAAAGAAATCTTCTGAACTTTGATCTTCAAATATATGCCAAGGGTTATTACCAGTCTTGTCTCTGTGTAAAGAATTTATGGTACTTTTGTGTTTGTGAAGTGTTGTTGTACAATAGATGTTGTTCAGTCTATGGGGCATTTTGTTGGGGTTAGTTTTAAAAATCTGAAGGGCGTTTGCTTGATGTAAATATTGGGTAAAATGTGAACTGCCGTCATGATAATGGAGTTGGTGATAGTCACGATTGTGAGGTGACAGTGATTGGGTGGTGGTGGCAGCGGTAATGGTAGAAGTTATGTCTATTATGAAGGTGGTGGTGGTTTATGTGATGGCAGAAACAATGATGATGAAAGTGATGGTGGAGGTGATGATGAAGATGAAGATGGAAATGATGGTGACGTTGGTGGTGGTGATGGTGCATGTGGTGGTGATGACAACTTAATCCAGTGACCTGTGTCATGGTAATTTGACTGTTGGGTTGCTTTTTAGACGCATACGAAGGAACACGTGCTGGTGATGGAGTTGTGCTCAGAAGGAAGTGTCTATGATATGATCAACAAACCGGAATATTACTTTGGCTTTCCTGAGTCAAAACTTCTGGTTTTTCTACAAGATTTTGGTAATTTGTACTTAATTCACACAATGAAGTTCACGTAATTTGTGTAATGAAATTCACGTACCCATAATTCATGTAATGAAATTCATGTAATCATTTCAAGGGTTTTCATTTATTTACCAGATGGTGCATTCACATGTTAAGGTGCACTTTAGTTTCAATTTCTGATATTTTGGTTTCAAATACTTGTTTCATTTGCAGACACTGTAGTTTCATTTTAAGTTACTTTAGTTTCAGTTTCATTTTCAGTTACATTTTTATGGACTTGTAAGGAATAACAGATTTCTCTGCAGGCAAGGTCACCCAAACTTTAAATTTAATTGCAGAGGCTATAAGATTTACAAATAGAACCCAATGTGACTGATCTTTTTGTGTTTTTTTAAGCCAAAGGACTGGAGTATTTGCGACAGAACGGCATTGTGCATCGAGACATTAAGCCGGGAAATATTCTCTGTTCAGTCGGAGAGGATGGAAGGTAGAGTTCATCGTTGGATAGTGGAGCTATAAGAATGTTTTCTTATAGTGCCACTTTAATTGTATATCAAGTCCACCATGTCTTGTCATGTACTGGACATTCCCTTTGGAACAATCTTCCATTCTAAATACATACTCTCACAGTTGACTTTGTTCAACAAATTTTTCCAACAACCCAAAACTCATTACAATGTTGTGTTTGGGAGCCACATCATGAACCAGCTTATAACAGGGTTGTGTTACCAGAAATCTTTTATTTTCTGTTAATTAATTGGTTTAGTAATTTCCCATATTCGTGACAAAGTTATATCAGAACTTTTGTGTACCTTCAGCTGCACTTGTTTACTTCAGATAGATGGCCATAGCTTGTGGCATGGAAACTCTTCTAGTTAACTCTGCATTCATCTGTAAACTGATGTAATGCTGTAGCTCTTAATGACACTTAGCACCATATAGGCTATCCGATTAATTTGCTGTTTGAGTGGCACTATATAAATATTCAATTACAATTATGTAAAGTTCTTGAAAAGGTGTTGTACTAAGTATCTTGATACACACATACAGACATACATACCTACTTGCATTCGTAGATGCATACATACAGACATGAAAACAAGCTTACATGCTTCCTTTGGAGGGAAGGTTAATGGTGGCTTCCAAGCGATTTTGATTGAATCAGCAATGATATTGGTTTAATTGTTGTATACTAACAACTGTCGAGCAGGTATCGCATTCCTAGAGCTTAACTGATGTCAGATACGGGTAGTGAGCGATTCCACAAAGTTTCATGGCAAAGTTATTAAAGGATTTTTGAAAACAAATTTGTTTTTAGCTCTGTCTATAAACTGACGGATTTTGGCTCGGCTCGTGAGCAGAACAGCGCTGAGGAGAATTTTATGTCGATTCATGGAACAGAAGAATATCTGGTCAGAAAGTTTTCTTGTTTGTTGATGAATTGTATACATTTGTATCATTAAGTTTGTCAGGGACTTAACTGTCTTCACACACACACACACACAAACATGCATAAGCCAAAAACTCCTTATGATGCTGTCTTTTGAGCCATGTTGAAGTCTTGTTAGAATGATTTAATTTCTACAGCTGAACTGGTATTGGATTCCATGTGTTTTTGTTTTTTCAGAATTTGTCTCTTAAAGTAGCATATTATAAAGAGTCTCTGTGGTACATACATAATTACATTTGTGTGTACTTTAATACATTACATGCATACATATGTAATTGCTACATACAAGCATTTGTACATACATGCGTATATATTGACTGCAATATCTTTGCTTGTTTGATCTAAAACATTGCAACGGTCTATTTTGTTTGCTGTTTCTCACTACTTACACTTAGTTCTGACATAATAGTAGTACTACATGAGTGCATAAATAAAGAGGCTAATGGTAGCGTGTTGGTATTTTAGCATCCAGATGTTTATGGAAGCGCTCTGATGGGAGCAAAGCGTGACAATCGTGGATTTGATGCAGCTACTGATCTATGGAGCATTGGGGCGACGCTTTATCACATAGCCACTGGACAAGTGCCTTTTCAGCCATATGGAGGCCGAAGCAACAAAGAGTTGATGTACGTAAATGAAAAGACAATACATCGTTGGAACATTATAATCATTATAATCTTCATTCATTCAGAGCATTTATATAGTGGCTCTACAAGAAGCGGCACCTTGTAAGTTTCCAATTACAATTAAATAAAAATGAAGTAACTACAAATGTAAATGCAATATGTGTAATCAGTGTAAATTAATGTAAATGCATTTGTGTAATCAGTGTTAATAAATGAAAATGCAATGTGTGTGAACGAAAAGGCAGTGTATGTAGCAGAAGAGGCAAGATCCATAAAGCGATATGGCAATTTGTGTTATGGAAGAGATAACATATTACGTAGATGATACATAATAGTATCAGAGGCTTGTACTTGTAAAGGCCATATTTTTAACGCAATGGAAGAGACAATGTATCAGTACTTAAAAAAGTGCAATATGCGTAAGCCTATCATACCTCATTTGCTGTCATTTTTTATCTCAGTTTTTCTTTCATTAATTGAAAAAATTGACCAAATGGTTTGGAATGAGTTTCGATCTTGTCTTGCGTTTCTAACCAGGTTTAAAATTATATCTGAGAAGAAGTCGGGAGACATATCTGGTGTGCAGAAGGAGCGGGACGGACAAGTCGTCTGGAGCAAGGATTTACCAAAGACTTGCCAACTTTCAGCGTAAGTTACACTAGACCATCCAGGTTGTATTGTATTTACGGATTTCTAAAGCATCTCTCACAGTACTGCCTAATCAGAGGTGCTCAATATGGTAGAATAGAATAAATTAATACAAGGTGTGGTAGGGTAGGTTAGGTTAAGGTATGACATGGTAAAGTAAGGTATGGTAAGGTAAAGTAAAAGGAAACTGGTTCTCAAGCTGATCTTATCTATCTTCCTGAAACCATATGTCGTGATTATGGTCAATCTGTTACCATGTATGTTTCTAAACGCTACAACTATTTTATTTAAAATTTATTTTGCTTATGACTGATGGGATAGGGCAGAAACGAAGGTGGGGCCGCAGCTTCCAAACCATGATCATGACATCATTATGATGCTTTTATAGTCTGTGTGGTAAAGAATTTGCATACTGTCTGTGAGAATATTTAAACGGCTGTGCTAATTACAAGCAATGACATCATATTGTAATTATTAACTTCTATAGCGTCAGTGTCTATTGCACAGGGTCTCAAAAAATGGTGAACCAAAACCTAGTCACAGTCGTGTCAATCTCCAGTGGATCAGTCTGCTAATCTTCAAACTTTATGGAAAGTGGTACAGACTTTAAGACAGCACCAAACAACCTAGACAGTCCTGGAAAATCCAGGATGTCTGGTCAGCCTTTTCTATCTATCTATGAAATTTATGTGGTGCCCTTCAAGATAACTACCCAGAGGCGATCCCGGCCCAACCTGGTCAAAGAAGAAGGTCTGTAGTAGTTTGTAAAAAGATCCAGAGAGGTCTCGCGGGAGAGAATGAAGGCCAGAGGGGAGGCTACTCCAAAGAAAAGGACCTAATGTGCGTTTGAACGTCGGTGTAATACTTTACAAGTTTTACTTATCAAATCTGGTTATTCCAATTCCAGAGACCTAAGAACTCGTGTAGCGGAACTGATCGCCGGAACAATGGAGAAGGATCCGAAGCATCAGTGGAAATTCGAAACATTCTTCAACCACTGTGCAAAGATTGGCCTTGCACAGAGAATACATTTCTTCTCCGGCTTAGCACTTGAACCATGTCCACTTTATCTGGATAGGTCATCAAGGTACGAACTGCTGTTTCTTCAAAAAGTAAGGGTCCCTTATGTATGTATGTATGTGTGAGCACTTGTTATAGCGCCCGTCAAGATTTCTACTCAGAGGCGCTCCCGACTACAGCGTGGACACTGAATTGGAGTTTCACGCCGAAGCGCATGAGCAATTGCGAGTGAAGGACTTGCCCAGGGTCCCTACGTGCGCGGCTTGAGGTGGATTCAAACCCGCAAACCCTCCGGCTGTTTGTACCGAACATACCCCTACACCACCACGCCCCACTTGTCCCTAGCGGAGTCTTGAGGAGGTGCTTTGGACCTTGAACCTGGAAATGGATGAATCCCGAGAATCCAGAATGCACGGCCAGTGCATCGCTGAACTTGTTTGTAGTACTTTGTAGATTATCGATGACAGTAATGATGCCTGATGTTCTGTTTTGCCTCTGTCACCTCTGAAGCCATCCTGTTACCAGTTTAAGAGAATGAAAATTAAAGTTGTGAATCAGGTTGACGCTGTCCAGTCTTTCTCTCTGTCTGTCTCTCTTTCCTCAGTTTGTCTATGTCTCTCTGCATGTTTCTCTCTCTGTCTGTCTCTGTCTCTTTATGTCTTTATCTCTCTCTCTGTCTCTCTACGTTGGGAACCATACCAAGGATTTACCTTGTAGGGAGGTCATTTGTTTTTCTACAGATGAATTAAGTTTTGAATATATAATTTTCCCAACCATACTATATCAGAATTCATGTCATAGGGAAGCCTGTTACTGTATAATGAATCTCCAGTGCAGTTTAAAACAATCAGTTATTTTGATTACTGCTGCAAATCAGGTTAGAAATTGCACAGAGAGAATTAGCCAATTTCGCCGGGAATACCAGCCGCCGACCAGTTGTGGTTCTACGATAGAACAGACATACTTGCAACTTGGAGTGGCTCTGGTGGCCTTGGGATGCTGCCAGTCACCAGTGAGGACAATCCGATTGTCCTCTGGGCTAAGCCAGAAAGAGTACAAGGCCACAAGCCAGGCCCTGTCCTTATTCGTGAGTATAAATCTTTCTGGTTGTAAAAGTCCACAAGCCTTTTCTGTCCTCTTTCATTAGTAGAAGTCTGTATCATTATAGAAGGCTACAAGCCTAACTGTGTCCTCATTCGTGAGTAGAAATCTTTTGATTTTATGATGCTACAAGACAATCCCTGTCCTCGTCAGTGATCCACTGTTCTTATTGTTTTATGCATAATTGATAATCCATTTATAGCTCTCTGCTTTTGGGCACTTTAACCCTTTAACGACGAGCGTGTACTAAAATGTATGGGAAACCATAAGCGGCTCGTCGTTAAAGGGTTAATCCAAAATTGTTCAACTTTCCAAGGTCTAGCATCTATTTTACAATAATGATATAATGAGTGTACGTTTTTAATATGATTTAATTATGCTATTCCTTGCTGTTTTTGCTAGTGGACATTCCTGCATTTAGTGTCGAAAGCACTAACTTGTCTGGTGATGTCTCGTGGTCACGCGAAGTTTGCGGACAGGTGTTTCACTACAAGAGATGTCTTCAGAGACAACTTAAGGCTCAGTCATTCCTCTTCCAGATTAAAGAGACCCTATGGTTTGTAACTGAAAGCACATATTCTATTCTGCCTCTTATTTGATAAATAAAAAGAACAAGATGGCGTCCAAAATAAGTAGAATAACATACTGAGAGCTCCAG
Source organism: Aporrectodea caliginosa (assembly GCA_020284085.1). Lineage (NCBI taxonomy): Eukaryota > Metazoa > Annelida > Clitellata > Crassiclitellata > Lumbricidae > Aporrectodea > Aporrectodea caliginosa. The sequence goes on from JACEVL010000162.1 coordinate 496,026, forward strand.
GGGGATTGTCAGGGACTTTTAGTACATGTTATTCTACTGATATTCCTAGACCTATCCTGAAAAATTCAGCCTCTTTTGAGCTATTTCCTCCTTTTAACTAATGCTAATGGAAAATGATGACCATTTTGGATGCCACCTTGGGTTTATGAAAGAGCTCGAGGGGGATTATCGGGGACTTTTAGTAGCCTATGTTATTCTACGCATATTCCTAGACCTATCCAGAAAAATCCAGCTTGTTATGAGCTATTTCCCCCTTTCAACTAATGCTGTTGGCCTGTCTATGATTGCTCACACTCGTCAGACTCCTCAGACTCATAATATCTGATCTTGTGAGCGTAATAATCCAATCGAATGACTTCTACAGCACTGTTAAAATAATATGCAAGACTTCAGTCAATAGTAGCTTTGAGTAAAGTTGAAATAAAAATAATCAACCTATTGGAAAGCAAGGTTGAAATAGATCAAAGAAACCAGAAGCAGACCACGGTGGTTATGCTTATTGTAATGTATTGTATTTATTAATTTATATAGCGCCGCTCACAGCAGTGGCCATTCAGTAGCGCTCCCAGTGTGAGAACCTTTAGAGAAGAAGAAGGTTTTGAGGAGCAGAAGAATGTAGGAAGAGACCCAGAAAGAATGGTAACATGCAGAGAGGAGGGAAGGGCATTTCAGAAGAGGGAGGGGCATTCATTGAGAGAGTTTGTTCGTAATTTTATACATGAATGACGTCAAAATTGACGGAACAAACTGAATTGGGCAACAAATTGCAAAGCTTCACCCCAACAAGAGCCAAGAGCCCAATACTGTTTGGTTGCTGGGGCAAATCAAAAGTAACACTGTCCAATGTCCATCGATCCATTGTGATAAAAACAATTAACGATTAGACTTTGGCAGTTAAAGTTCTTATGCATGTCTAGTGATTTCCTGTTTTAGTGATATTAGCAAAGCTGCCTTCGAAAAACACAGCACGATGTTTTCTGAGGCAGTGCAGACGTTCAAAGCACTGCAGTTAAGTGGTGAGGTGTTATTTGGAAAAGTGCCTGAAAGTGGTGCCAGTGCAACTGCCGTTCCAGTCTCCAATGATCAGATCATGATCGAGAAATTGGTTCGTCTTGAGAGGCATATTCGGTTTCAGTTCCCAGAGTTTCAGCTGGACAACCTCAGCATTTTGGGTCAGCAGATCTCGAATTGTGAAGTGAAACGATGGTAAGTAAACAACGTCTCTGGGACCTAATAAGAACAATAAATTAACATTTTGATCTATGGATTCACTTACTAAGAACGATAAATTAACATTTTGATCTATGGATTCACTTACTAAGAACGATAAATTAACATTTTGATCTATGGATTCACTTACTAAGAACGATAAATTAACATTTTGATCCATGGATTCACTTACTAAGAACGATAAATTAACATTTGGATCCATGGATTCACTTACTAAGAACGATAAATTAACATTTGGATCCATGGATTCACTTACTAAGAACGATAAATTAACATTTGGATCCATGGATTCACTTACTAAGAACGATAAATTAACATTTGGATCCATGGATTCACTTACTAAGAACGATAAATTAACATTTGGATCCATGGATTCACTTACTAAGAACGATAAATTAACATTTTGATCCATGGATTCACTTACTAAGAACGATAAATTAACATTTTGATCCATGGATTCACTTACTAAGAACGATAAATTAACATTTTGATCCATGGATTCACTTACTAAGAACGATAAATTAACATTTTGATCCATGGATTCACTTACTAAGAACGATAAATTAACATTTTGATCCATGGATTCACTTACTAAGAACGATAAATTAACATTTTGATCCATGGATTCACTTACTAAGAACGATAAATTAACATTTTGATCCATGGATTCACTTACTAAGAACGATAAATTAACATTTTGATCCATGGATTCACTTACTAAGAACGATAAATTAACATTTTGATCCATGGATTCACTTACTAAGAACGATAAATTAACATTTGGATCCATGGATTCACTTACTAAGAACGATAAATTAACATTTGGATCCATGGATTCACTTACTAAGAACGATAAATTAACATTTGGATCCATGGATTCACTTACTAAGAACGATAAATTAACATTTGGATCCATGGATTCACTTACTAAGAACGATAAATTAACATTTTGATCCATGGATTCACTTGCTAAGAACGATAAATTAACATTTTGATCCATGGATTCACTTGCTAAGAACGATAAATTAACATTTTGATCCATGGATTCACTTGCTAAGAACGATAAATTAACATTTTGATCCATGGATTCACTTGCTAAGAACGATAAATTAACATTTGGATCCATGGATTCACTTGCTAAGAACGATAAATTAACATTTGGATCCATGGATTCACTTGCTAAGAACAATAAATTAACATTTGGATCCATGGATTCACTTGCTAAGAACAATAAATTAACATTTGGATCCATGGATTCACTTGCTAAGAACAATAAATTAACATTTGGATCCATGGATTCACTTGCTAAGAACAATAAATTAACATTTGGATCCATGGATTCACTTGCTAAGAACAATAAATTAGCATTTGGATCCATGTATCCACTTGCTAAGAACAATAAACTAACATTTGGATCCATGCATACACATACACACATGTATATATCTTATATTATAATCCAAAGTCTGATTTTTCTGTCCTTCCGTATGTTTGTCTGTCCGGCTAAAGGCTCCGAAACGGAACGGTTTAGCGATTTGAAAAATTTACAAAACATTATTACGCAAAGTCTAGGTCAACACGACTATTTTCAGCTCGCAATTTTATTTAAACGCCGATATATGGTCATTTTAAATTTACAACTTTTTCATCGAGGCTATATCTCAATACCGGCCATAGCATAGCCATTTGTCCACGTCACGCATGCTTAATATGCATTCTTACGTCATGCGGTCAACGCTCTGATTCGCAACCAATCACGATGACCGTTGATTTCAAATCAGAAGTCACGCCCATGGCAGAATTTCTAGGTCATCGGACTTAAACATTTGCTAAAGCAACACTTTTATTAGGGATACGAAATTTTTAACGAACGTTTTCATTTGAATTTCTATAGATCTCAACCCAACTTTATATCAACTCAAAATTTACTCTAAATTCCGATATTTGGACATTTTACGTTTCGATGTGGTCATAGTCTGTTTCAATGACATTGAAAGCTATGCAGAGTATATATTGCGTAGAGTTAGAATTAAACAATTTCAAGCAAGCGTGTAAATTCGCCAGAGGGATACAAGAAAAATTTGCACATCGTTAAATTCAAATACACGGGCGCTGACGAAGATGTCGTTAAATTCAAATACACGGGCGCTGAGGAAAACCCGGGCGAACGCCGGGTAAAAACTGCTAGTATATATATATAATTATACGTACTGCTACATGTATGCATTATCCTGGGACATACATACTGGTATATATTTACATACATACATGCATACGTACATGTAATGATGTTTTCATTAGTTCTGAGGTAAAAACTGTGAAAAGATAAAGATACTGACCAAGGATTATTACGCTGTTCATTTTGTTTATTAAGCGAATCCAAAATTGACACCTATGTCGAACACGCCAAAACGACATACGAACAGTTCAAGAAGGATAGACACAGAAGTCTATCTTACAATGAAGAACAGATCCATAAATACGACAAGTAAGCAAGTTTTATTACCATCGATTGTAACTGTACAGTAATTGTTGGAATTTGTTTATTGCACAAAACAAGTGTTACAGTTATAGTCACGTATTAGCATGTAAAGTGCAACAAGGTTCAATAAAAGCTAATAGATTATGGTACCTTGCCTTAACTTACATGTTAATTTATTGTACAAGAACTTGAAATTACCTGACATTCACTTAACTGGTTAGTTACCTTTGTAAATCTCACCTTACCTTAACTTGAAGTGTGATCTACTTTATCTCACCTTTTGTACTTAGCCTTCTTTAATTTATCTTATCTTAAGTTCACTTCCATACATGTGTAATGTAAGCTTCCACTTGAAGTTTCAATTTAATATAATAAGAAAATTTACTATTATTATTCGAACTTAATTTTCACTTTTCCATTTCTTATTTTTTCATTGAAAATAACAGTTGCTTATTGTGCAAATTTGTTTAGTGCCATTTGCATACTAATCTTGCTGAAATGTGCCTAAGTGTTTGGAGTTTGACATTTTTTGTTTAGGATCAAAATGAATGAAGTGTTGAAGAAATCGAAGAAACTAGTGACCGATCATTGTCTTTATAACACGTTGGACCAGTACAGAAAACTGGTGGAGTGGTACTGGTAAGAAATGAATATGTACATCATTCGATCATTTAAAAATCTTGTGAGTGTCATAGCCTCTCTGCTGTTGTCTGGTGTTAAATTGCTGTTGTTGTTTATATGGTCAACCAAAATATGTAGGAAGTTATCTGAACATTTATATAGCTGCTTTTCAGTATCTCTCTATTAAAAGCACTGGAAGACTCATAGAGAGCTGAGTAAGGTGTCTTATTTTTCTTGTAGTGTATGCGGTTTGTGGCTAGCCAGTTGCTAGCACTGTGATGAGCAACTTGAAGAGCCATTGAATTCAATGCCATTGAAACATGTTTGTGGACTGAAATTGGTTTGGTGACTACTGGTGTACAGTGCTTTACATTACAGTGATTTTCATGACTGTGCTCTGCATTGCAGTGATTTTCATGACAGTGCTTTACTTTACTGTGCTCTACATTACAGTGCTTTTACATTAATGTGCTCTATATTACAGTGCTTTTAAATTAATGTGTTCTACATTACAGTGATTTACATCACAGTGCTTTACAATACTGTGCTGTGCAGTACAGCACTCTACATTACAGTGCTCTACATTGAAGCACTCTGTGTCACAGCACTTTTACATTACTGTTTAAACCAAGTGGAGTTTCTTGTGATTTGTGCTGGTAGCAAGCAGCTGAAAGTCTTCTCTGACCAACTGGCTCATGTTGATAAAGATCTAAAGAAATTCCGTTCCGTCTATTCCGATGTTTTCTCCTCCATTGAGAAGGTAATTGAAACGTTTCATCAATTACAGCAAACTGTATGATGCGCTTATGTATGATGTGTGATGTGAAGCTTGATCTGATCTTACCTTCATTTACCTTACTTTATCTGAACCTAAGCTTGATCTAATTTTACCTTCATATATCGTGCATCTTGAACACGAATCACAGGTTGAATTCATCTAGGGAATGTTACCTCATTCTCATGTGCATTTGCCCAGTTTCAGTGCATGAGCTTTGCCAGTGACAAATAATGCATGAACTTTGAACTATAAAAATAGAAGTTTTATTTGAGATTCTGTTTGCTTAATAGTGCACAGTTTGTGTAGCAGTGGAAATTGTTGTGTATGTAAACAAAGAATTTCAAATTTCGGTTGACAAACACGTTAATAAATTAATAAATTTCAATCCTGATCAGATTCTCGGGCAACCAAAAGCATGTTCATGTTCTAAGTGGTGTTCAGATGGTGAAGGAAGCATTGAAGGGATGTGACTGACAGATTAGGTGAAACTCGGTCATAGGAAGGGTAAGGTTGGTCCTGACTCAGATGTATGTTTTTTATGATTTTTTGCTTTTTTAGAGTTATAAACCAACTGAAGAGACGAAGTATGAAATGCCACCCGTTGCCTCACCCATGACCTCATCCATGACAGCTTCTGTATCTGGTGGCGGTGATGCTCCATCTGTGTTGGCTCGATCCACCAGTGTAGGGGAGACCCATGAACTGTGTCCCACGTCAACGACGAAACTGCCTGCTGAAGTCTTCCGAGTTTATCTCGATCTCATCAAAATCTCGCAAGATGATAATTTACACATGCAGCAACATATAGAAAATGACCTAACAGAAAACGACGATATACTCCAGAGGTTGGTTTTTAAATATTATGTATTTATTAGGAGATTGGTTTAAACTGTCTGACTGAATAGATACCCCCCATACACCTCACTCCTGACGTAGGCCTCCTTCAATACTGCGAACTCCAAATCAAAGCCTACATGTATTGTAATGTAAATCTCTTAAATTTCTCATTACCACAAAAGACCTGCATCCAACTTACTAACTGGTGGTAGTAAAATCCGGATTGCCAGCGCTGGGTTGTATGATCAATTTCAGTGTTGGGTTTGTCATATGGGGTCGTCCATAAAGGACATCCATAGAAAATTACCTACTTTGAACCCTTCCTTCAATCCTTCTACCTTGTCCACATTTGGCCTTACCCTCCCTCCATCCCCTTTTGGTGATGTCTGCATCAGAGAACGATCGAGTGGGTAAAAGACACCTCCATAATATTATATCTATTTATGTACTGAGCCAGTGGAGGATTTATGCAACCTCGATACTAAGGTAGAAACGTGAAGTTCAGCCAACATCGAAGAAGCATCAAAGGTCGCGACTCATTTGCCAAGACAATGAAATGTTGCATGCCAAGGTCTTACAACGTGCAGTGTGTGCAACAGAACATTACTAATGATGAACCAGTTCAGTACAGACTAGACTGTCTGTCATCTCACTGAAGTTGGTGTATAAGGCACAGGCTGTACTGAAAAAACTATGTATCAAATTTAGATGTGGACGTCCGTACTGGTTTCTTATCCCCTCCCCTTGTCCGCACCCCACCCTCCCCCTTCATTGCAGGCGACATTTATGGACAAACCCATATGGCTTCGATATTAAACATTGTTGTGATATTGTATGCGGAAAAGTTGTTTTATTTAAATCTTTTATCGAACACATTTACTTAACAATGTAAATAATCTGTAGTCATTGGAAGGTGAAACTAAAAAGATGCAAAGTCTAATTTTGTATATTTGTTAGGACGGCAACAGTATCAACCCTCTTGCATATTGCAATTTTTCTATAATCTAATTACATTTGTAGGGCATTTATCATAATGCAAAAATTGTCAGTCTTCATTCACTTGAAGCTGTAGTGAGGAGATGACGTAATGCAATGGAGAGGCCTGGTTGAAATCCAATAGTTCAGAAACCAGAATTCAGGCTATGGTGTATAGTAAGCACATTGAAACAGGAAGGTTCTAAGGTTAGATCTGAATAACATTAAAGAAGGGACAGGACTTGCAGAGCGGCTGGCTCCATGTCTGTGCATGGGCCTGTCATTGTTGACTCTTTCTAGTTTACTGTGCATTGTTTTGCTACCTAGTTGCAAAATTAATGACATTTAGTGCAGAGAAAGAACTTTTGTCAGATACTTAAAATGCACTGGATGCATGTATTAAGTGTCGTGGTGCATGCATACATAATACGTACATGTAAGTGCAGATGTTTAAATATGTAGCATTGATGTATACTCACATTTAATTAGTACTAAATATGTAATATATATTTAATATGTTTAATATTTTTCAATTTTTAAGGATCTATGGCAGGTTCTTTGCTCCTTGACTCCACACTTTGGTCTTCTGTACATGACATCCTTCAAAGGCAGCAGCAGCAGAAGCAGTCGGTGTTGCGAATCACAGATGATGCAATGCAGGAGGCAGCAGCCCGCATCAAGGAAGCATCAACGGTCACGACTCACGGTTGCCAAGACAACGACAAAGTACAAGAGGCAGGTTGTCTTGAAATGTTGCGCGCCAAGGTCTTACAATGGAAGAAGAAGAATGGTGGAGAAGAGAAGTGGTGCATTTTACAAACAAAGAGAATAAGATCATGATGTGGAAGAGCCAACCTCTTCTGGCATTTTGTAGGATAATTGACAGTAATACTGTTCAGGCAGAAATGGTAATTCAGCAGTTTAGAAGGTGGAGTAGGGGTGTATATATATGATCTGCTGCAATTCCCTGTCTATTATTAGTGCATTATTATTTTAGTTTTTATTCCGGAGTAAAGGGAAAATAATGAACGAGACAGAATAGTTTGAGGTGACTGTTATTATTTTTATTATTTATATTATTGTTATTGCATAGGCATGTTATTTTCGGGATTCTTTCTGCCTGAGCTGAGACAGTCCACGGAGAAATATTTATGCTTTATGGAACAAGTCATAATAAGGAGATAAGACTTTTAAAAAGCCTTCAAGCATGCGCATAATGTTGTAGCAGTATAGCTGGGAAGTTTCTAAGCATCATTGTTTGAGTCAGAAACTAGATCTAGTCAGAGACGTGAAATTAGTCCAGTCTTCAATCACGCTACTGAGGAGAACTTCTACAATGAATCTATTGGAGTTGTTTCAAAGAGAACAGTTTAATGTTTTGCAGGATTAGAAGTTAAAATTATTTACTAGGCCCTAGCACCTGCTATTATAGGCTAGATATTTCGGTTCAGAGTTGCAAAAGTGAAATGGCAATAGAAGACTCATGACAGTACCGTAAGTTGTGTTTTTTTTACTAAGTGATGGATTGCAAGTATTGCTTATTGTAACTGCTTGCAGGGCACTTTACATTGTTGATTGTTACAAAAGTGGTGCCTTATAAATATGTTTACATTAGGCTGGCTATACAATGCATTGTAATATGTTTCATTGTTACCAAAAATCCTGTTTGTGCACTATGGTTTATAAAGAGAATGTCACCTCTCCACTGTTCATATGAAAATACCAATGCATGTATAACACTGTTACACTACTGAGCAGGAGGGGTAGACAGGTGCAGAAGTTTTGCAAAGGACCAAGTAAATCTTGTCTTACATTTTTTGCCAAAATGTTGATGACCATTAGTCATCAGCTCTTTGTGGGTGACCTACTCTAATCTAGCTCTATTATAGCGATGCACAATTGATGGTCACTGTTAACTGTGGTGTAAAATGATAATCTACTTGCTATCTTGCTATGTTATGGATCAGGGTAAGTGGCAACGGGCAAGACTCGGGGGTCGTCCATAAAGGACGTTTACAAAGTGACCTGTGTGAACTACTTGATGCTCTCTGTTGTCCACTTCTGGATGAACTCGGTGCCTTTCATGCGGACAATCTCAGACAAAATTCCCCGATGCCCATCAGAATCTGTTGGGACTCTTGGCAGGACTTGTTGCTTTCTGCTGCTTATTATCACTCAACAGGTGTGACTTAACCATATATCCGCACTTGGCTACACCTAAAAGTTTATTCCTTCGGGTCAAACGTATGGGGAGCCCTTGTTTCACCTCCCCACATAAAAATTGGCAAAGACTGTTCATCAATATCGCTTCCCTTCTAACTTCGAAATTGGCTTCGATCTGGCTCATGGACATTAAATTTTGACAACAATGGGGTGAATAGGTCTCTAGTATCTAACCTGTTTGGTATTCTGGATATTGATCAAATTACCTCATCAGTTGATCGGGGACGTCATTTCAGATTTTTTCGGTGGGGGGGGGGCAAAACTTGGCCATCTTGTTTTGTATTCAGTATACATGAGCAAAGCTGGTTAAATGATCTAGTATATTTTCTTTTTCTTATTTATTGGTTACTATGTTTGATTTTCTGCTGTCCTAGATTCCTAGTGATGAATAAAGATATATTATTTCATCAAATGCACTGACATAGATATAATAGTTGATTTAAAAATCAAATTCAGATTGGCAAATGCCGCTCTGACCTCCCCCAAATGACGTCTCTGCGGTTGATGTCTTGTACATTAGACATCGGTGCGATAGAAGTTACTAATTGACTAACAATTAACCCATTGACTTACATACATGTAATGCCCAAACATTGATGAATGGTACCTAAACAACGCTATTTTCAATTACTAAATCTAACATTCATTGCGAATCTAGCATTGCAATGTCACTACAGAAAATCGTGTGGAGTAGTCCTACTCTGTGCTCGTTAGTGTGCAAGGTAATAGACCCTTAAATTACACAATACAGTAATCGTTAGATGAGAAATATTCGTTAGCATTTTCTTTGTGACTGTTCTGTTACTCAGCAATTGTTATCTCTGTTGAGCGTCTGTCCATAAACTAGTCCATTTAGGTTTTTAAGCGCTGAAGTTTCGCTTTCAGAATTTGATTACGATTGTCGACAATCTTACTTTTCATAGTTAAGCATGTAAACTGTGGAGCCAGCGTAATATCCGGAAGTGTCATCTGACTTCCTGAAACGACACTGCTATATTGGATCCCATCGTAAACATGGCTTCTGGTGGTCAAGCGGTTTCTGCTCGCCCGTTTAATCCAAGTTTCCAACATTCTGACAGAGAAAGGTGCTCAGTAAAATCTAAATCAGTTTATTAATTTTTACGATTTTATCGCCACCTAAACAGTACGACTATAATGTCCCATATGCGAACTATCATCCTCGTCATATGGTTTTATCAGTCTTCCAACTTCAGTTCGCCAGTGCACATCTGTTGCTCAATTTAAATCAAAATTACTTATCTCACCTTGTTGACCATGTAGCAAACACGCTCTCGTACAAGACCTGTCGTGTTAAGGCGCGCTATAAATTTTCAGTTGTATTGTATTGTATTGTCACGATGATGGGAATTGTCTTTACATACAACTCGTGAAAGGAAAGCACCTTCTTAATGACGAGCTTGTTCTTTATGACTTTAAAATAATTAAGGCTAGCTTATGCAGTGCTATTTGGTTTACATAAAGGCGCTATATTAGGTTTGTAGATGCGTGTGTGCATGCATACATACCGGGCAGCAAACGTGCTAGCATTTGCAATTATGACCCGCTAGAATATGCCAAATTTTATTTCAATATGTCCACAAAACCTCTGTCAAACCAAAAGTCTAATAGTGGCCATCGAAAGCTGCGTTTTTTAAAACTGCAGATGTTTGAAAAGCACAGCTCCAAAAGGTACAGAGTTGTGGCTAAAACTGTACATGAGTTACAAAACAAGTCCTTTGTAAGGATTGTAAAGTTTCATCTATAACAAGTCGCAACGTTTTGTTCAGTGAGCTACTGAAATGTCACAATAATCGAAAATCTCAGTCAAAGGCATCACATTCTCTCATTCAGTAGTTGTTTTACTTGAGGTCCAAAAAATGATCCCGTATGCATTCAAATTTCGTTTTCTCAATATTATAACACTCCCATTTTTGGTGCCTTTTCACCCAGTGGGTCACAACTGATTACTCCACCAGCAGTAATAATTTATAGCTGCTGGCCTTAAATAGTAATACTTGCTCCTGTGGTATGACTATGCAATGCATTTGCAGCACTTGACATCAAATGTATTATTTATCTGATAACTTTCCACCCAAGCAGTTGGAGGTTGATGAAGAAATGACAAGCAACTGTGTTAACTTATATTTTCTGCCTGAGAGAGAGTACTTAGAAGTAGGCCTACTCTTGTTACTAAGCATATATCAACATATGGTTTTTTAATTATTTTATTGATTACAAAATCATTTTTATATTTAGATGGATCTGCATCTATCCAGCATACATCAACAGTAAAAAATCTTTAGCAGAAGGTAGAAAGATTCCCAAAATTAAGGTATGACATTTGACAAAGCTTCATTGTTATATCTTCATTCATTCCGAGAATTTATATAGGCCCTAGAGCCTCTTCAAGAAACCTACTCAGAGGCGCAATTGTTTATTTCAGTTCATTATCTTGCAGAAGGATAGCAGGAAGCCAATACAAAACTGCAAGTGATGATGCCTGACAGAGAGGGATACGAAATTTATATAAAAAAATGAATTCTAAATATAAAGTAATAGTAATTTCACCTAGATTTTAATTGCAGCAGTAGGCCTAACTGAATTGTAACTTATTGGAATAACTTGTGTACAAGTCTATCTTTTATTACATAGATTTCATAACACCTTTTAGAGAAATGCTCAGAAGCATCCAGAAGTGGGGACAAAGGTTTTTGGAAAGAGTCAGAGACAGTTTTGTGGTTAGCTGTGTATTCTGCTTATTTTTTTTGTTAAAGCCTTTTTTGTTGTTGTTTTCTGTTATGCAGGCTGTGGATAACCCTTTGCCTGCAGAAATCAAAGAAGTTCTGTTGCAAACAGGTCTTTTATTAGGAATCGAGGTGAGCACAGTTTGCTGGTAAACTCAGATTGTTACTATTATTATTATTTAATATTCAAAATACATTTATGTAGAAGTCTTTCTCTGTCATCTTCTAAACGTCTGACTTGATGGCCAACTGGTTGAGCGCTCACTTTGTAACAATGGAATGTGCAGGGTTACTGTGTAACTACCTTGGGTAAGTTGCTAATGTGAAATTACCTCTGTCACTAAGTTTGTTGCCGGCTTTGACTGGGGTCAAAAGTCTTTGTGCTGCTACAGGAGTGTTGGAAGAAAGTCTGTTTCATCACTAGATGGCTGCAGCAGTCATTGACTCCATGTTACAGTAATTCATTCAGGTCATTCAAGATGCAAGCAGCACTATAAAAAATGTGATGACTGTGACTGTGACTTTGACATTACAAACTGTGCAACCAATTGATGTCTTGGCCATAACTATTGCAAAACATGTTCAGTGCAGAATTTTAATGCGATCGGTTTACTTTCACTGAATCAAACAGAACAAAGTTTATCCTCGTGAGGTCGACAGAAATGTCCGTGGACGCATTCGTGTGCAACTGAAGAACGACGACGGAACACCTGTCGCTCCACAGTTCCCAAATCGTACGTACATGTAGCTTTAAACATACAATCTCCAGTAATAATAATAGTAATAATAATAACGACAATTTACATGGCTTCGTAATGCGGCCATAACACTACAAGCCCATACTTTTCTGAAACAGTTGTATACTTTTCGCTCTCACCTCTTCTAACAGTTGGCTTATCAATGACTGATTCTGTAGAACAAATTTCAGCTTTCATTGTTGTAGCGCATTGGGCGCTTCGCTCCGCGACGACGGGCAACTTCTAGTTCCACGTGCTCGCTTGACTGCTAGGCAGCGCCGAGCTTTCTTGGTTGTAGGGCATGTAGGCCCCTCCATCTGGAATTACATACCATCGGAGCTACGTTTGCTACATTTGACCAATCAAACTGGGTTTTAGAAATCACTCAAGTCTTTTCTTTTGCCATGGCTGAGCTGGGAGCGCTCCTGAGTAGCTTTCTTGAAGGGGTGCTATATAAATCAGAATGAATTAATTATATTAGCAGCATGGACCAGTAATGCTGAACCAGGCAAATTAGGGATGAGAATCAGTTTGGTTCTTATTCTTATTGACTGAGAGAGGTTCTTGAAAGGTTTCCAGGTGCATAATACATACCTTTCTCAGCAAGAATAGCATTTGTTTAAATGTTATGGTTTAGAGTGTTGTCGGCATCAAACTGACCTCAAATGGATATGTTTACCAATGACACCTTTGTTTTTAAACTTTGAAACAAAATGGCCATGTACTGATATGTATTGTTGCTGACTAAAATTTGCTAAAGTCAAGTTGTAATTCTTATTCGTGAATTCATCTCAAAAGTATGGGTAGCTGGAATAAAGGTGAGCATTCAGTTGCAAAATGAAAAGTGAAAGAATGATCCTGAAAAGTCATGATAATGAGATCCCTAGATGATGACCATCTTGCCAATTCGAGCATTTGTGTGGTTCTTGTGCGACACAGTTGTCTATCAGTAGCACACTTGGTTGTGGGTTCAAGTCTACTGAGTGGACTGTGTAGTGAGCCCGGGTATGTACATGCCTCTATCACCAAGGGTTATAATTTGGTACCAGTTTCAGATGGGTGCAAACAGTTTTGCAAACAAGTTTTGCAATGCACGGACCTTCTGTCCAGGACTGTGAGATTCATTCATTGCCTGCTCAAGGGCCAAATCCAGAAATTGGCGTCTCCCTAAATTCCACGTTAGAAGTATAGATCTCTTTATATGCAACTTAATAAACTATATGAGGTTTTTACACTTTTTGCTTTTCACCTACAGGACAAGCGTTACTGGAGTTCTTGGGAGAGACGATTCCAAAGTTGAAAACGCGCAGCCAAAGCGCCTCTTCACAGCAGCAGGCGAGTGCTTCGAGTGGAACCGGTGGAGCAAAAAAGAGTAAAGGGAAGAAGAAGTGAAAACACTAGGCTGCTTTAAACGGGACTTGTTTCTCTTCTACTGTGTTCTTAATGACTTAGTTTGACATGGATGAGTCAGAATTGTATTGTATTTACAAGTAAAAGTAGATTTGATACTGTTGTTGTTACTCCATTGCATATGTGCTTTATGTCATAGAAGCATGTACACAGTATTACATGTACATGTGCATACATGGTGTGTACATACACACGTTTATGCATACATACCTTTGTTTATTCATTTTGTTTAATCTTACAAAGGGTAAACTCAGAAGAGACCAAGGTCCTCAAAATTGTATTGCAGTAAGTGGACCTGAAGCTGATAGCACAAAGACAAAAGGAATTTGGCCATTTATACGGCCTATCTGTGAACAAAGGACAGTGAAACTTGACAATGTATACTCCTGCGCAAAACTGTTCCCATAATCCGAGTCTAATGTTACTGTAGTCCTACTTTAAAAGCAGAGTGAAAACTTTAATAAAAGGCGAATTAGAACTAATAATAAGACCAAGGCAGCCGCGTTCATTAGACCCAAAGCAGGCAGGAATCGTGCCGCTGCTGGCCAGCTGTTTACAGTTTGTCCAACGACAGAGTTAGGCAGTCACGGTGTTCGTCTGCACGAGTCTTTGGTACATTTCTGTTCATGAGGCATAATTTGGCAGATGTTGAGTAGTTTAGGCAGATTCTTGGACATCGCCATCTTGATGTTGTCCAACAGGCAGCCCCAGATAATACTGCAGTGCGACGACAGAGGACTGAACGCGTTGAGCGAATTGATCCGGAAGAAGTCCTCATACCTCTCCGAAGGAGGTAGATCATATTTACTGACGAACGGAACGGAAAGGATCGGTTGAAGGATGAACTGTTGAGATTTCTTTACGATCTCAACCCACTTTGCTTCATTGTCTCCAAAGAATGTTCGCTCGCGGTTGAATACCTCGATGAATTTGTCAACGATTATTGCGTGAACGTAGACGTTGTTTGCATGTTGCCTTATCAGAGCTACCTTGTTCTCCAGCGAATTCGCAACGACTTCGTTCATGTCCTGAAGAAGGGAAATCTCTTCTTTGAGGAACAGTTCGTGGTTTGTCAATGGCCGGAAGTTCTGCATCCAGAACGAACCGACATAGACACGAGGCGGTTCGACAACGTTAATCAACGGGGCGAAATTCCAGAACAATGCACCATAAACTCTCATCAGTTCCTGTGAACTCATCGAATCAGCCTTGTTCAGGATTATACGAATCTGTGACTCCCTTCCCTTGAGCTGCTTAAACGTGCTTTCTAGTTCCGTGCCAACGTCCAGCTTTGAAGGGTCGAAGACGATGAAGATGAGGTTGGCTCGGTCGATGAACCACTTCATGACGTCGTTGAAGGGATATCCACGCTCCTGCTGCTTTCGGTTTTCGATTATTCCTGGTGTGTCGACGATCGTGACTCTTTCCAGTAAGGCTCGCGGTATTTCCATTCCCTGGAACTTCTCTAGGAACGCCTGCATTGAGAAAACAATAAAAATCAGAGTTATGGTGCAGCCTAATTATATAGCTCACAGCTTCTAAGAGATTTCTGTTAGTATGAAAGTGCAAGTTATATGGAAATGGGAATACAGTATTTGGAGTCTTGGACTCGAGAAAGATTTTACAGATAAGTATGATACAAACTTTCAATTCAAATTTCAATTCAAAAAGTTTTATTGTTCCCATCATGAATACAATATACAACTATCAACACTAGTGTTATTTAGGCAACAAACGGAGAGCCCTGAAGGGTCACAGGACACACTAACTAGGGCTACCGAAGTACCATATGATGTAGTGATAATGACGGTTCATATACACAGAGAACTATAAGTATATGATGCACAGAAATCAAAACAAACTTAACTAAGCGACGGCAGCTCAGCAATTTGAATAATTAGGGCTACACATTTAAATTAATAGGAGATCTCACATGGAATTTTTAAATAGATTCAGGTTAGGCAGATGACGAGTGCTGAGAGGGATATTGTTCCAAACTGATGGCCCTGTAGACCGTAAGGCGAATAACCTTGTATTAGTTCGTGCAAATGTTCCTCTTGATGAGGTATTTCATTGACATACTTAGATCCCTAGGACTTTGCAGGCTTCATGTAGGCATATAGTAGGCCTATGCATGGAGTCATTTTGGCGGCTATTTGTTTTGTGAGATAACTGAAAGTGTGTTTAAGATTTTCGGCTTATGTGGGTCTCTCGAATCCAATTGAAATTGTACACAGGATATTTTTACCTGTCCATATTTCTCCAAGTCAGAGAATTGCTGTTTGGAGTCAGTAGCCAGAACGAGACCTTCGACTGCCTTGTGCCTTTCTCCATGCATCAACACCGTGAAGTCAGTCGTCGTTGGCTCAGCACCTAATGCCAAAACCAGTTCTGAGCATAACATACATCCATGCAAGAATAATCTGATAGGGCCTACTCCTAAGGTTGTAGAGTTCCTCTGAATCCATGTCCAGCACTTGAAAACTTTTCTGTTTAAACGGGACTGGGCTGGGGCGCCTCTGAGTAATCCTTAAGGGGCGCTATATATAGCCTAACTGCAGTGACCAGCTGAGTGGAAACTCAAACCCGTACTCTGTGTTACAGGCCGATCGCTCTCACCAATAAGCTACCGTGCCCCACTAATGACACTCAATATCATTCTAATTGCCTGTTCACTTTTAATAAGGGTTAAATTTACTTGCCTTTAATCTCGTCATCTTTGGCTGAAAAACCTTGCTAGCTGCGCTGAAAATTCGCCGTTTGCTTGATTGAGTAGTGGCTATAGCGTCCTGGACTATCCGTCGAGAGGTCGGGGGGTCAAATGGTGCCAGAGCGAAAATTTAGTTCGAGGTTTCTGCTCCACCTGCGCCTCCTAGCTGTAATGAGTACACCGACCGTACACTGTCGGCGGGAATATGAGACGGCGAGGGAGAGGACTGACCACCCGCCCTCACGCTAACACTTCATACCCATGGCTGCCTCGATCAGGGCTAGCATCAGGGACTGCTCTTCTTCACAACCATTTCTTGTTTTCATATTATTCTCATTATATTTCGCCCTTTCTATGTACTAAATGAACAATGGACTAGGTGTCTAAGGCTATTATACAGGTGAATGATGTAAATGAAGTAGTCTATTGACCTGTGTAGAGAGCATGTTCGGGTTCATCGATCTCGAGCAGGTAGTTGATCATCGTGGATTTGCCCGTGCTCCAAGGTCCCAAGATTAACACCAGCGGCTTCGCATGGATCTCGGCATCTAAACATTCCACCAGACAGTTTTCTCCACAACATTAACGGTTGATAATTTATTTGTTATGTATGTTTGCATCTTAGCGTTAATTCGTAAAACGCCTTTAGAAACTTTAACAGACCCATTCTTCACAACAGGCAACAACACATAGCTCACTTAAGTAAGTTTCAAATGTTTTTATTCTGATTAGGAGTTATAAGAATAGTTATATTCCAAATTGCTATAGGCAAACGATATTTAGCCTATGGTGACAGTAGGCGTACAGATAGATGACTGACTCCAATAGCAGCCGCTCATTTTGTAGGCCCAAATTTATTTGTAGTTAGTCCTACTAAAGGCGTTGTATGAATTAATTTTTAGACGCAAACATACATAAAAATATACATACTGAAATACATAATATAGCAGCACATACTCTACGTGAACATAGGCCTGTAAATTTCATAAGTAGGCCCCTATGCCTAAGTGGGCCTACATAGGCCTACATACATGTAGGCTACCACTGCCCTGTATGCATTCCATTCAAATATACATTTGTAGCTTAAATAAGTAAATAGTTTAATACATTCACACAAATACATACATATATATAAATATACATGTATAGGCCTATATAAATACACGCATAAATATATATATACGTGCATACACGGATGCATGCATACAAAATCGGTACATTCACACATGCATAAATGCATACAAGCACAACAGAAACATGTACAACATCGCATTTCTGGTTTAATTGTTATTCATGCTGCTGACGATTGTCTCTGTTCTGGTTTTACCTGTGACAGAGTTCAAGTTGAGGTCATGGAAGTGGTAGAGCTCTTCAAGTGGCGCCACGTCGCGGTAATAAATTTCAGACAACTCTTTCAGAATCTGTTCACGACGGGCTTTCATCCCTATTAATTACGACCAATTAATAATTAGACTATCAGTCAAATAAATAATTTATATTCATATACTGATACTGCTACTGCAACTGCTACTGCTACTGCAACTGCTATGGCAACTACAACTAGCAGTAGCAGTATCACAAGCGCGACGTTCTCCAGTGGCTTCCCTTTAAGCAGCGAATTGAGTATAGGAAAGCTGCATAATTCTGGCGCTGCTTTCTGGACCTCGCTCCTGCCAATGTTAGTGAGCTCTGTAGTCCTACCCTTAGTGCTCGGGGCTCGCGCTCCCTCCGTTCGGTTGAACAAGGTTTCCTCTCTGTTCCTTTTGTTCGCACCTCCACTAAGCAGAGCCGTATTCTTCTCGGAAATATTAGTTAAAGGTAAAACATTGGAAAAAATTAGAGACGGTAAAAATATTTGACTTGGAGCAGCAGTTTATTAAATCCGCCCCTGGGAATAATTAAGGTTATTCCGTATGGTACTTCTCTCGGGACTTCATTTGTTTTTTCTCTCAAATAATTCATGTAAATGAAGACAAAACACAAAATAATAAGGAAATAGTTACCGGCTTTTTGAGCGAAGGACCGGGTGTGTAGCTGGAGAGTGTTAGCAATGTGACTACGATCCCTGATTTCCACTCCAGACGTCTGGTTATCAGTTGGAACTGTGTCATTTGTGATAGCATCATCGTCATCAGCAGCAGCAGCTGGAATAGAACCACATTCATTTGCTTAATCCACATCATTCTTGTAACAGGTGGGCCTGATGAAAGGATGATTATGTATGTTTAGTTCTGTTATTTCTCATCCCACCCATCCATCTACTCCATCCATCCATCCATCCATCCATCCATCCATCCATCCATCCATCCATCCATCCATCCATCCATCCATCCATCCATCCATCCATCCATCCATCCATCCATCCATCCATCCATCCATCCATCCATCCATCCATCCATCCATCCATCCATCCATCCATCCCATCCATCCATCCATCCATCCATCCATCCATCCATCCATCCATCCATCCATCCATCCATCAATTCATCCATCCATCCATCCATCCATCCATCCATCCATCCATCCATCCATCCATCCATCCATCCATCCATCTACCTGGCTGTCCACGAGGCCACCCATCGATCCTGCTATCCATCCTTTCAGTGTTAAATATCTAGTGTTAAATTACACTGCATTGAGTCACATCATAACTCAAAACTTCATCACATTTCGTTTCATTCAATCAAAATACATCCGTATACAGTGTCTTTATCGAAGAAGGTCCTAAAGTGTCCTTATAGACACCCACCTTAGCAACTATTCTGCCTCCTCAGATCCTCTGGAAACCGGACTCGGACCTCCTTCGGACTGTATACCCTTTCTCGGACAGCCCTTCTGACTAGACGCAGCGCTCGTGAATAAGCTGATGCCCTGCTAGGACTTGGACTTTCTAGGCTTTCGAGTGACGTTTTACAAGTTTGGAGATTACGATTACGATTGTCCGATCCGCACCAATCCGACACGATTCAGCCAGAGTAAGGAAGGACTTTTTTTATTGTTGTGACTACAAGGCCATCTGAGTGAAACTCTCTATGCACCTCATCATCCTATGTACTCTGCACCAGTTTAAGGGACACTATTTCGATCTCGGTACCTATCGCTCTCTATGCCATTTAATGCATTTAACTGAAATAAAAATTGATTACTATCAATTGTTGTCACTGAATTACGATTTGACTTGTACAGAATTGACTTATTGAAAATATTGCCTTTGTTTCTGTTTTGTCGACCTTCGTGGTGAATTAACGTGCATAGAAGAAATGCTCTTACCGCTCATGCAATCTATGAGCACCATGATTTTGTAGGCCTAAAAGAACATTTTCAAACAGCGGGACCACCGTGGCTCTTTCTGAGTTTTCCTTTTGATAAACAATAATAATATTATTAGGCTTATCCAATCGCTTGTATTGTCGTTAACCACGGATGATCTGTAAAGTTTTGTTCTAATCAGTTCACTTTATAATAATATTATATAACCTCACTTTGCCCAATCTTACCTTGCCTTACCAAAAGCAAAAATTTCACGAAATTGCACATAATGTAGACCTACGTTAGTTTTCGCACTAAAAATGAAGCAGGTTAACTCTCTAAACTCTCTAGAGGCATGAATACTTGTCGAACATGATAGGACCTACTGGTTGCTTCCGAAGTTCTTAACAATCTCCATTTCAGTCCTCAGTGGACCTATTTCATGTTGGACAGTTTTTCTCCTATAATATATCCGATCGTCAAAAATTTGTTTTCTCCTTCCCTATCTCATTCCACCCTCCGCCTGTATAGGACCGATTCATCATTCACCTATCCATCCATCCATCCATCCATCCATCCATCCATCCATCCCATCATCCTTCCATCCATACGCATTCCATCCATCCATCCATCCATCCATCCATCCATCCATCCATCCATCCATCCATCCATCCATCCATCCATCCATCCATCCATCCATCCATCCATCCATCCACCCATACATCATCCATGCATCCGTCCGTCCATTCACATTATCCATCACTTATCCGTCCATCCACCTATCCATCCATCCGTCCATTCCATCTCCCGTTCGTCGTCCATCTACCCATCCGTTCATATCCAACATCGTTCCCTCCCCGCTCTGTCGCTTTCTCCATCCCTCCTCTTACCCTCCCTCCCTTTTCTCATCCAACCAACCCATCCCCAATTCCCACATGTTTCGAACTGCCAATATCAGTCGAGTGCCTTTTCAGGCGTCGTTCGGATAGACAAAGGAAATCAATGGAACATGCGACCGAGTACATATGCTCCGCTTCGGCACCGAACATCCGCAAGAGATCAATATTTGATCTCTACACAGACGCCTCATTCCTTTTCGTCCTCCTCGTCCTCGTCCTCCTCCTCCTACTCCTCCTCCTCCTCTTCCTCCTCCTCCTTCTACTCCTCCTGGTCTGTTTGCCGCCGATATATTCATGCGCTTCTGTTGCCGATGTATTCAAACGCCAGCAGCAACAGCTGATTATAACTAGTTCCAGACCGTGACTCAACAATAAGAATGGGACGAAACAGGAAGCACTACGGCATCCCAGGGGATTGCGACCATGCTACGTTTTCAGAACCTATGAAAGGCGCTGTGTGAATGTTTGATGCACATACATTGTACATGCATGCGTATACTCATTATCAACACTGTAAAGTACTTTTGACGCAATAATGCTTCTGGGTATGCAAAATGCGAAGTCCAATATTGATGACTATGGTTTATGTATGTGAGTAAATAGGCAAGTATGCATGTATTTATATGTTCAATTAAAAAAATTGTTTGAATTGAACATACATACATACATACATACATACATACATACATACATACATTACATACATACATACATACATACATACATACATACATACATACATACATACATACATACATACATACATACATACATACATACATACATACATACATACATACATACATACATACATACATACATACGTACATACATGCATACATACATACATACGTACATACATTATCACTTATACAGAGCATGGTCATTTGTTAAGTGTGGCTGTCCTGAGAACAGCAATAATAGCAATAATAATTGTTCAGACCCATCTATTTCCATCAGCCTTTACTCTGCACCTACATTCACTGCAAATTCTCCTGTCCGCAACCTTGGTGTGATTTTTTACCAAAACGGCGAGTACTAACGCATAAACGAGCCAGCAGACGTTGTCCAAATCCACGTGTTGGTTTCAACGTAAACTAAATCATGACCAGTGTCGGGAGGCAAAGAGAGTTAAATTCCCTTAGGCTAGGCTAAGAATGAAAGTTGCAGTTTGTAGCCCAAGTCTCCCTTTTAAATAGCCCAAAAGTCACCTACCTGGCAAATCCTCTAACAGCACAACAACGACCCCGATGAAAATGCAGAACCAAGGCCCCATGAACACGTGTCGCGTTGTCATATCCGAACGCAAGACTCGTCAATATCCGATAGAGCTAGTCTACTCGTTCGCCAGATTTGCATGCATCAGAGAGACATTATTTTAGCCTGTCTCTGCCTAGTCTCGGGCGCCGCCGCCATCCGCCGCCGCCGCCGCCGCCGCCGCTAAGCCCTCAAGTCGAGACCAGTGGCCAAGCTATCGTCTGCTAGCGACTTCGTTCACGCTAATATTTTGCCTATTCATTCATTCATTTCAGATATTTATATAGCGCCCCTTCAAGATTTCTACTCAGAGGCGCTCCCGACTACAGCGCGGACACTGAATCGGAGTTTCACGCCGAAGCGCATGAGCAATTGCGAGTGAAGGACTTGCCCAGGGTCCTTACGCGGCGGCTTGAGGTGGATTCGAACCCGCAACCCTCCGGCTGCAAGGCACCGAACATACCCCTACACGGTCTCCGAGTTTCGATTCTTGACGAAGACATCAGAAGTACCGGTACTGTGTTCTTTTCACTTCCCGATGAGCTGTCATCAATTACCCAAGTTCCACCATCATAACTTTCTCCCTTAAAATGTTAGGTATCATCAACTAGAATCTGACATCGTCATTCAAAATTTCCTTACACCGTCTGAACAATATGTTCTTCTCAACCAGTATTAATGGGTTACCTCGGTAGGAGACTTCGCCAATTATTTCTTCTTTCTTGTTGAATTACCAGTATTCAATTAAAGATTCATCCGTCTTATGTAATTCACTAATTTCTTCTGGTGTTATCATTAGATCTGCTAATCCACATACATTGTGTACTTCCAAGGCTTTCTCAATACGAGGGTTTCTCTCGTCATCTTACGCCCTCGTATTATAGGCCTACCCTGCTATAATTTGTTCCACAGGCTTCGGCATTTTGTGGCCGGTCACTCCTTACTACTAAGCTATTCTCTCTTTTTAAAATATCTTTCACATTTTTTTCTTGCTCATGATTAGCGGGTAAGTTCTATTCTCCCGATCACATTTTGTCACACCCGCCGTGAAGTCACTAACACTCATATCAATATAGACCTAACTAACCTCTTACCTAAATTACATTGTCAACACGAGATCTTCATCTATCCGGTAGAGATTCGGTCCGACGATTAAATCTTTCACTAAACGTTCTATTAATTCAGCTTCCGTTCCACCTGTGAAACTTTTGCCTTGTATATTTATCTTAGCAATCGGATACCTCTCCTTTGTTCTGTTGGCAAACATGCAAATGTATGCTTTGCCCGTGAATTGATTAGGCGCAGTGACCCTGCGTAACTATGCACATGCCTCTATCACTAAGGGGTATAATTTGGTTACCAGTTCAAGTTTGGCATAAACAGTTCTGCAAAAGTTGGAATGCACTGACCTTCTCTTGAGGACTGTGAGATTCATGCATTGCCGGCTGAAGGGCGAAAGCGCCTCCCTACATTCCTCTATAGAACAATGGGCATTTACACTTGCTACTTTTTCATCTACAAGAGTTCTTGGGATAGACGATATCAAAACTGAAACGCGTAGACAAAGCGCCTCGTCACATCAGCAGGCGAGTGCTTCGAGTGGAGCAAAAAAGAGAAAAGAACAAAGAAATGAAAATACCAAGCTGCTTTAAACAGGACGTGTTTTATATGCTGTAGTCTTAAGAACTTCGTATAACATGAACGAGTCAGAATTGTATTGTATTTGCAAGTAAAAGTAGTTTTGATACCGCTGTTGCTGTCAGAACTGTTGTTGTTACCCCATTGCATACGTGGCTTCTGTCATACAGAGTTACAGACACGCAAGCAGCTTTGTCGTTTATTGATTTTGCTTACTTTTATTCAGAAAAACATCTTAAAGTCAGATACAAAAGACAGACTCAAAACAGACCAAGACTCTGCTTGACAATAGAGTTGTATTGCAGCGAAGTGAAGAACCTAATGGAGAAAACACATAAGGAATTTGGTAGTGTATGCATTATTTGCGAACGAAGGACAATGAAACTCGACAATGCCTACTATAGTCCTGTGCAAAAGTGTACCTATATTCCTAGTCTAGCATTACCGTACTTTAAAAGCAAAGTGAATTTTTTGGTTAAACAGGGAATTAGAACCAGTGATAAGACCAAGGCAGCCGCATTCATTAGACCCAAAGCAGGCACGCATCGTGCCGCTACTGGCCCAAACAACAGAGGAAGGCATTCACGGCGTTTCTCTGCACGAGTCTTTACTGCATCTTTCTTCATGAGGCATCATTTGGCAGAGGCCGAGTAGCTTCGGCAGACTCTTGGACATCGCCATCTTGATCTTGTCCAACGGGCAGCCCCAAACAATACTGCAGTGGGACGTCAGAGAACTGAAAGTTTTGAGAGGATTGATCCGGAAGAAGTCCTCATACCTCTCCGAAGGAGGCAGATCGTATTTACTAACGAACGGAACGGAAATGATCGGCTGATAGATGAACTGTTGAGATTTCTTTACGATCTCAACCCACTTTGCTTCATTGTCGCCAAAGAAAGATCGCTCGCGTTTGAACACCTCGATGAACTTGTCGACGATTATTGCGTGGACGTAGACGTTGTTTGCATGTTGTCGTATCCGAGCTACCTTGTTCTCCAGCGCATTCGCAACGACTTCGTTCATGTCCTGAAGAAGAGAAATCTCTTCTTTGAAGAACAGTTCGTGGTTTGTCATCGCCCGGAAGTCTTTCGTCCAAAACGAACCGACATAGACGCGAGGCGGTTCGACAACGTTAATCAACGGAGCGAAATTCCAAAAGAGCGCACCATAAACTCTCATCAGTTCCTGTGAACTCATGGAATCAGCCTTGTTCAGGATTATACGAATCTGTGACTCCCTTCCCTTGAGCTGCTTAAACGTGCTTTCTAGTTCTGTGCCAACGTCCAGCTTTGAAGGGTCGAAGACGATGAAGATGAGGTTGGCTCGGTCGATGAACCACTTCATGACGTCGTTGAAGGGATATCCACGCTCCTGCTGCTTTCGATTTTCGATTATTCCTGGTGTGTCGACGATCGTTACTCTCTCCAGTAAGGCTCGCGGTATTTCCATTCCCTGGAACTTCTCTAGAAATGCCTGCATCGAGAAAACAAGAAAAATTAGAGATAGAGTACAGCCTAATTTTAGCTCATAGATTCTAAGAGATTTCTGTTGGTATGAAAGTGCAAGCTATATGGAAATGGGTATACAGTACTTGGAGTCTTGCATCGAGAAAAAAATCAGAGTACAGCTGCTAAAAGATTTCTGTTGGTATGTCATGAAAGTGCAATCTATATGGTAATGGAATACTTTGACTCAAGAAAGATTTTACACATAAGTAGGATACAAACTTGAAGCATTTCGTGGATAGATCCCAAGTATTTTGTGGGCTTATGACATTTCATCTAGGCCTACATGGGGTTAGTTTGGCGGCTACAGCTCACTTTGAAAGTACACTATGTTTTATGAGATTTCTGAAAGTGTGTTCAAGATCTTCGGTTTATTTGGGTCTCACACGGGCAGCCCATACCCTCGAATACAAATAAAACTGTACATAGCATATTTTTACCTGTCCATATTTCTCCAAGTCAGAGAATTGCTGTTTGGAGTCAGTCGCCAGAACGAGACCTTCGACTGCCTTGTGTCTTTCTCCATGCATCAAAACCGTGAAGTCAGTCGTCGTTGGCTCAGCACCTAATGCCAGAACCAGTTTTGAGCATAAAATACATGCGTGAAAGAATAATCAGATGCTCCTAAGGTTGTTGCTTTCCTCTCAATCTAAGTCCAGGGATTTCAAAAGCACTTGAAAACTTATCACATTTAGATGGAACTGGGCCGGGAGAGTCTCTGAATAATCATGAAGCAGCGCTATAACTGCTTCGAATGTATGAATGAATGAATAGCACCTAAAGCCTGTTGCCACGCAGATTAAAACCAGTTAAAATACACAAAGGAGACAATGTATTGACTCTAGGCAGTGCTATTTCAGTCATGGTTTTTCAGTTACAGTTTCAGTTACCTAATTTATTATTTTTCAGTTACAGTTATAGTTTTTTATTTTTCAGTTACAGTTTCAGTCATTATTTCAGATGTCACGACTAACGACACACTGACCACAAGTAGGCCTATTCCGAACAGTTACCAGAAAAATTTACTCAGCAAATCAATCCGATTTAACCTATTCTCGTTTTACTTTAAGGAAAACACGACGTTCCAGATTAACACTTGCTCTGTTCCGCTTTCGTGCCCATAAATCCCCACAAACTGAGAAAAGACGCTTATGCTTGTGGAGCTGGGGCGGATGCGAAGTCTTCCGCTATCGGTGTCAGAGTTGGATAAGAGGTCTGTCGATGCACATTCGTGTTTTTCGGCGTCATTGCCATTACGGATGAGCCGATTGGCATGTTTTTGCCGATTTCCAATTCCAATTAGTTGGCCTTTTTTTTCGCCGATTCCGATTCCGATCCGATTAATGAGCAATATTCTCTTTGATTTCGTTCTATGCGCTGTTGTTACTAAAAGGCCCGACTGTCCGCAATTTTGATGATGCTTCGACTCACAATTTTATTATTTTACACGGGCTTTCAATATCTAAGATTAACATAACATAACATATTTTTTATTCAGCAACCAACTTAAAATACAGGTCATCAGTATACATGAAACTGTTTTCGAGATTAGTCGGTATGCCCAGGAGACCCAAAAGGGGCCGAAGGTCCCGCAAGCCAGGGCCACCTAAGACAAATTAGTTAACAGAAAGCATTACGGCCGACTATGATAATTCACAAACTAGGCAATATATTCTTAACTATCTTAACTAAACAATTAGAAATTAAAGAAAATTAAAGAAAACTAAGAAAAATTAGAGATTAGGCTATGCACATATGATGACATAGCCTGCACAGAGCACACTCCCCTTACGGTGACCATGTAGGTCATCCCCTCTTATGAGTGTGTTAGGTTCCTCGTTGGATGTGGGTAGAAAGTTTACGTTTAAACAGCTGGAGAGAAGGTAGTGTTCGAATATCGGGAGGAATACTGTTCCATGCTCTTGGACCTGCACATTTTATTGATACTAGTCTATTATTGGTACGAGCAAACGGGATGTAATATGGCTTGAAGTTTCTCGAGCGATCATGATTATCAGTGTTAGATTGAAAATAATTCCTATAGGTTGAGGGTAATTGGTTATGAGTATATCTATACATGAATATGCCAATTTGGACCTGCCTTATCTGGTCAGGTTTTAATATCTTCAGTCTCAGGAATTCAGTTATCGTATGGGCTCCATATGGGAGTTTTGCAATAAATCTGACTGCCCGTTTTTGGAGGACAACTAGTCTAGAGAGGTTGGACTTATATGCTGATGCCCAGACTATATTACAGTAAGTTATGTATGGATGTATAAGAGTGTAGTAGAGAGTGATTCGAGTCTGTGATGGGAGGATTCTGGATATTCGTGTAAGTATTCCCAGGTTTTTAGCAATTTTTATAGAGATATTAAATATGTGATCTTTCCAGGATAGGTGCTGATCCACATACACCCAAGGAACTTAGAGAACTGAACTTGAGTAATATGGGTGCCCATAATACATAAGTTTGTATATGAGTTAGGAAGCGATTTTTTATATGATCTAAAAATAATAAAGTTAGTTTTATCTAAGTTGAGGGTTAGCTTATTCAGTTGGAACCAATCAGCTACTTTACTCAGTTCAGAGTTGGTATGATTAATTAGTGTTTCTATTGAGGAGTGAGAGTTAAAAATATTCGTATCGTCAGCAAATAATATAAAAAATAGATCAGGAGAGACATTAGGTAGGTCATTTATGCATAGAATAAATAATAAAGGACCAAGGATGGAGCCTTGAGGTACACCATATTTAATTAGTTTCAAAGGAGACTTAGTACCGTTGCAGC
Source organism: Aporrectodea caliginosa (assembly GCA_020284085.1). Classification (NCBI taxonomy): domain Eukaryota; kingdom Metazoa; phylum Annelida; class Clitellata; order Crassiclitellata; family Lumbricidae; genus Aporrectodea; species Aporrectodea caliginosa. The sequence goes on from JACEVL010000162.1 coordinate 524,109, forward strand.
TCACTAATTGCATTCTATTATCAAGGTAACTTTTGAACCAGTTTAGCTGGGTGTTGCGAATTCCATAAAGAGATAATTTTTTAAGTAAAATACCATGATCAATAGTATCAAAGGCTTTGGCCAGGTCTAGGAATATACCTATGGAGAATTCATTTTTATCCATTGCAGCAGAAATTTTATCTTGCATACTTAGAAGTGGCATGAATGTTGAATGGCCTGATTGGAATCCATGTTGGGAGGTAAAGAGAATATCAAATTTGGTTATATAATTATTAAGTCTTACGTGCATGGCCTTTTCAAAAAATTTTGAGAAGAAAGGAAGGACAGATATGGGTCGGTAGTTAGAAGCCTCATCTCTTGGTCCTTTTTTAAAGATTGGTACCACCTTTGCTATTTTTAGGGCTTGAGGAAATAGGCCAGTTTTAAAAGAGCAGTTCATAATTTCAGTTAGTGGTTGTATTATATTAGGAAGGCTTGTTAAGGCTATAGTTGGATCAATGTCATCAATGATTAAATATTACCGTAGGAGGTCGCCGAAACAGGTTACTTTTTCTTATTAATGAAAAAAGGAATTGTTTTTGGTCAAAAATATTACTTGTTTCTTATTGGGATTTTAAGGCCTTGTATCGCCGAGTCCGATTAATAATGATTTGTGCAAAATCCGGTCCGAACCGATTACCGAACGGATAATCGGTTCATCCTAGCCAGCAACAGTGCGAACACAACATCGACTCTTGTCTACTGCCGCTTCATAAACAAAATATTCCCACACGTCACATTCTACTTTTCGACCGCTAATTGTTATTCACTTTCTATTACAGATTCAGTTATTCAGCATTTTTAGTTTCAGTTTCAGTTACAGTTAACTGACAAACTTTTAAAGTTATTTTGCTATTTCAGTTACATTTTCAGTTAATAGAAATAACACTGACTATAGGTTAGGTCCTATATAGGCTATAATTTATGCTGCACGTCTCTATTGCTTGGGTCAATTAAGTCATCAAAAATTAAATTACAGTTACTTACAGTTTCGCATTGAATTCGCTGTTGAAGTTAATAAGGATTAGACCACCCAATTGATCTCATCGTCTTTGGCTGAGAAACCTTGGCTTGCATTGCTAAAATTTCGCCATCTTAACTACGGTCTTTCTCCATGCATCAAAACCGTGAAGTCAGTCGTCGTTGGCTCAGCACCTAATGCCAGAACCAGTTTTGAGCATAAAATACATGCGTGAAAGAATAATCAGATGCTCCTAAGGTTGTTGCTTTCCTCTCAATCTAAGTCCAGGGATTTCAAAAGCACTTGAAAACTTATCACATTTAGATGGAACTGGGCCGGGAGAGTCTCTGAATAATCATAGCAGCGCTAACTGCTTCGAATGTATGAATGAATGAATAGCACCTAAAGCCTGTTGCCACGCAGATTAAAACCAGTTAAAATACACAAAGGAGACAATGTATTGACTCTAGGCAGTGCTATTTCAGTCATGGTTTTTCAGTTACAGTTTCAGTTACCTAATTTATTATTTTTCAGTTACAGTTATAGTTTTTTATTTTTCAGTTACAGTTTCAGTCATTATTTCAGATGTCACGACTAACGACACACTGACCACAAGTAGGCCTATTCCGAACAGTTACCAGAAAAATTTACTCAGCAAATCAATCCGATTTAACCTATTCTCGTTTTACTTTAAGGAAAACACGACGTTCCAGATTAACACTTGCTCTGTTCCGCTTTCGTGCCCATAAATCCCCACAAACTGAGAAAAGACGCTTATGCTTGTGGAGCTGGGGCGGATGCGAAGTCTTCCGCTATCGGTGTCAGAGTTGGATAAGAGGTCTGTCGATGCACATTCGTGTTTTTCGGCGTCATTGCCATTACGGATGAGCCGATTGGCATGTTTTTGCCGATTTCCAATTCCAATTAGTTGGCCTTTTTTTTCGCCGATTCCGATTCCGATCCGATTAATGAGCAATATTCTCTTTGATTTCGTTCTATGCGCTGTTGTTACTAAAAGGCCCGACTGTCCGCAATTTTGATGATGCTTCGACTCACAATTTTATTATTTTACACGGGCTTTCAATATCTAAGATTAACATAACATAACATATTTTTTATTCAGCAACCAACTTAAAATACAGGTCATCAGTATACATGAAACTGTTTTCGAGATTAGTCGGTATGCCCAGGAGACCCAAAAGGGGCCGAAGGTCCCGCAAGCCAGGGCCACCTAAGACAAATTAGTTAACAGAAAGCATTACGGCCGACTATGATAATTCACAAACTAGGCAATATATTCTTAACTATCTTAACTAAACAATTAGAAATTAAAGAAAATTAAAGAAAACTAAGAAAAATTAGAGATTAGGCTATGCACATATGATGACATAGCCTGCACAGAGCACACTCCCCTTACGGTGACCATGTAGGTCATCCCCTCTTATGAGTGTGTTAGGTTCCTCGTTGGATGTGGGTAGAAAGTTTACGTTTAAACAGCTGGAGAGAAGGTAGTGTTCGAATATCGGGAGGAATACTGTTCCATGCTCTTGGACCTGCACATTTTATTGATACTAGTCTATTATTGGTACGAGCAAACGGGATGTAATATGGCTTGAAGTTTCTCGAGCGATCATGATTATCAGTGTTAGATTGAAAATAATTCCTATAGGTTGAGGGTAATTGGTTATGAGTATATCTATACATGAATATGCCAATTTGGACCTGCCTTATCTGGTCAGGTTTTAATATCTTCAGTCTCAGGAATTCAGTTATCGTATGGGCTCCATATGGGAGTTTTGCAATAAATCTGACTGCCCGTTTTTGGAGGACAACTAGTCTAGAGAGGTTGGACTTATATGCTGATGCCCAGACTATATTACAGTAAGTTATGTATGGATGTATAAGAGTGTAGTAGAGAGTGATTCGAGTCTGTGATGGGAGGATTCTGGATATTCGTGTAAGTATTCCCAGGTTTTTAGCAATTTTTATAGAGATATTAAATATGTGATCTTTCCAGGATAGGTGCTGATCCACATACACCCCAAGGAACTTAGAGGACTGAACTTGAGTAATATGGGTGCCCATAATACATAAGTTTGTATATGAGTTAGGAAGCGATTTTTTATATGATCTAAAAATAATAAAGTTAGTTTTATCTAAGTTGAGGGTTAGCTTATTCAGTTGGAACCAATCAGCTACTTTACTCAGTTCAGAGTTGGTATGATTAATTAGTGTTTCTATTGAGGAGTGAGAGTTAAAAATATTCGTATCGTCAGCAAATAATATAAAAAATAGATCAGGAGAGACATTAGGTAGGTCATTTATGCATAGAATAAATAATAAAGGACCAAGGATGGAGCCTTGAGGTACACCATATTTAATTAGTTTCAAAGGAGACTTAGTACCGTTGCAGCTCACTAATTGCATTCTATTATCAAGGTAACTTTTGAACCAGTTTAGCTGGGTGTTGCGAATTCCATAAAGAGATAATTTTTTAAGTAAAATACCATGATCAATAGTATCAAAGGCTTTGGCCAGGTCTAGGAATATACCTATGGAGAATTCATTTTTATCCATTGCAGCAGAAATTTTATCTTGCATACTTAGAAGTGGCATGAATGTTGAATGGCCTGATTGGAATCCATGTTGGGAGGTAAAGAGAATATCAAATTTGGTTATATAATTATTAAGTCTTACGTGCATGGCCTTTTCAAAAAATTTTGAGAAGAAAGGAAGGACAGATATGGGTCGGTAGTTAGAAGCCTCATCTCTTGGTCCTTTTTTAAAGATTGGTACCACCTTTGCTATTTTTAGGGCTTGAGGAAATAGGCCAGTTTTAAAAGAGCAGTTCATAATTTCAGTTAGTGGTTGTATTATATTAGGAAGGCTTGTTAAGGCTATAGTTGGATCAATGTCATCAATGATTAAATATTACCGTAGGAGGTCGCCGAAACAGGTTACTTTTTCTTATTAATGAAAAAAGGAATTGTTTTTGGTCAAAAATATTACTTGTTTCTTATTGGGATTTTAAGGCCTTGTATCGCCGAGTCCGATTAATAATGATTTGTGCAAAATCCGGTCCGAACCGATTACCGAACGGATAATCGGTTCATCCTAGCCAGCAACAGTGCGAACACAACATCGACTCTTGTCTACTGCCGCTTCATAAACAAAATATTCCCACACGTCACATTCTACTTTTCGACCGCTAATTGTTATTCACTTTCTATTACAGATTCAGTTATTCAGCATTTTTAGTTTCAGTTTCAGTTACAGTTAACTGACAAACTTTTAAAGTTATTTTGCTATTTCAGTTACATTTTCAGTTAATAGAAATAACACTGACTATAGGTTAGGTCCTATATAGGCTATAATTTATGCTGCACGTCTCTATTGCTTGGGTCAATTAAGTCATCAAAAATTAAATTACAGTTACTTACAGTTTCGCATTGAATTCGCTGTTGAAGTTAATAAGGATTAGACCACCCAATTGATCTCATCGTCTTTGGCTGAGAAACCTTGGCTTGCATTGCTAAAATTTCGCCATCTTAACTACGATTTCACAACCAATCAATCAATCAATTTCGTTTATTCTCAACATCAAGCTGACAGGTCGCAACTTGTAATCATGTTATGTGTGTGAGATGGGGCGGGAATAATATTTCGCCGTTTATAATGTATGAACTGGAGCATGGACTACGTGTCTAAGGCTAGGCCTATTATTATAAAGGTGAATGGTGTACATGATGTAAGTTTAGTCTATTGACCTGTATAGAGAGCATGTTCGGATTCATCGATCTCGAGCAGGTAGTTGATCATCGTGGATTTGCCCGTGCTCCACGGTCCCAACATTAGCACCAGCGGCTTCGCATGGATCTCGGCATCTAAACATTTTCCATCAGATAGTTTTCTCAGCATCTCTAACGTTTGATTATTTTTATTTATGTCTGCATTTTAGCGTTAATTCGTAAAACGCCTTTAGGAACTTTAAAGAACCCAGTCTTAACAATAACTAGCACGAAGTCCTACACAATGTGCAGAGCTCGTCTTTTTCTTGTCTATTGCGAATGAAGATCTACGGTGAAAAAGCAATTGTATGAAACTTGAGAAACCTAAAACATGAGAAACGTACAACTTGAGAAACTTACAACTTTGAAAACTTGTAGCTTGCGAAATTTAAAACTTTTCGAGAACATAAAACTTTTAGAAAACTTACAACTCTTAGTTAACTTAAAACCTTTAGAAAACTTCAAACTTTTAGAAAATTTCAAACTTTGTGAAACACAATGATTAGGCCTATCTTTGCGAAACTTGTTTTGAGAGGTGTCAGTTTACGAAAGTTGTTAGTTTCCGACTTTTCATAATTTGTCAGTTTCTGAAATTTTCTAAGTTTGACGTTTTCAAAAGTTTTTGTTTTCTCTCACTTTGTAAGTTTTCCAAAGTTGTCACTTACACTTTTCGTTATCTATTCTATCAACTCAGTGTTTCACTTTGCATTTCTTATGTTTTGCATCGACTTCATGAATGTATTAACTCTATAAATGAACCAACAGAGTCTTTATATGACGTTTTCGGCTGACGTTTTCATTGAGCTGCATCAATGTTGTGTTCAATTTATAATTATATCGTATTGTATTGTATTTAGAAATTTATAAAGCACCCAATCAGAGGCGCAATATTGTATTTTATCATACAGTATGTTACATCAACACATCACAATACAACTGGGGCGCGGTGGTTTGGGGGTATGTTCGGTGCCTTGCAGCTGGAGGGTTGCGGGTTCGAATCCACCTCAAAGTCGCCGCGTAGGGACCCTGGGCAAGTCCTTCACTCGCATTGCTCATGCGCTTCGGCGTGAAACTCCGATTCAGCGTTCGCGCAGTAGTCGGGAGCGCCTCTGAATGGGAAATCTGGTAGGGGCGCTATAACAAGTGTTCAAATACAATACAATACAATACATTGATATGTTGGTGCCGGTATGATATATGCAAGTCAATAATGCTCCTCTGAGTAGTCCCCTTGAAGGGGTGCTAAATCAAATTATTGATTGAATGAATAGACGATATAAGAGTCAATCAAAATATGCTTTGGCGAGATGAAAGAAAATTACAAGAGAAAATTCATTCTTTTCAATTGCATTAGATATTTTATCTGATATGCTCAATTACGGTATATAGGCCGAGTGCCCTGGCTGGAATCCCTGTTGGAAGGGGTAGTGAGTAGTGACAAAGTTGTTGAGACGTACATATATATATATATATATATATATATATAAGCTACATTAACTTTTCAGATAATTTTGAGAAAAATGGCAAGACTGAAATAGGTCTATAATTTGATATTTCGTCCCTTGCTCCTGTGTTTAAATATCGGGACAACCTTGGGTGCTTTTAAAGACTGGGAGAAAACCTCCGAGTTTAATGAGCAATTGATTATTTTTGATAATGAGTGGAATATAATAGATAAAGTACGTAGCTCGAGAATTGGGTCAATATAATCAATTCCATTACTATGAGAGCAGCGAATAAAGCGTCCTAGACTTTCAATTTCATCAGGTTAAATTTCATTAAGGCCGAAGGAGAACATGCGGGTATACGGGCTCATATACATCTCAAAGGAATTGGAGGCATCAGGAATTTTTTTAAAGTGACAAGGCAATGCCTGTGAAGTAACTATGAAATATTCACAATTATCTCCATGTCTGTTATTTTAGACCTGTAAAATTAATAAAATATACATACATACATAAATAATTATGTCAATACATAGGGTCTGCATAAACATAGTCCTGTAAAATTCATAAATTTATAGATGCCTAAATGGACCGACGTAGGCTACCAGTACGCATAGCCTACATATCAATTCAAATATGCATTTGTAAATAAGTAAATACTTTCATGCATTCACACATATACATACATATGAATATATGCATACATAGGTACATACATACATGAATATACATTATATATAAATACATATATACGTACATGTACAGATACATGCAATGTCACACATACATTTACACATGCATAAATCAGATTTGGATTGTCTCGAGACACTGTCTCGGTCTCGAGACGTCTCGAGACAGGTTTTTCGATGTCTCGGTCTCGGTCTCGGTCTCGGACCCCACTGTCTCGGTCTCGGTCTCGAGATCATTTCTCGACTTTTTTGAAAACTGTCTCGAAACGAAAGTCTTGTCTTTTGGAAACTGTCTCGAAGCGAAAGTCTTGTTCTCTTGTAGAAACGGTCTCCAAAGTTCTCGTACAAACTGTATTTTGTTCGGAACTTCGTACAGTAGGCCCTATTGCGCTGTAAAATTGTCTTGTGACGAAAGGATAACTAGTTAATCGGAAGTGCCAAACAGACAGGAAGCTTAAAAAGCGGTGTTTCTGGTATTAAGATTTAAGGGTATTGAAAAAAGCAGTCTTAAGTTTGCACTTTCAGTCCAAAATTTCCAAATATCTTAAAATGTCTCATAAAGAACCTGAAATCGTGAAATTTGCATTAACGCAGTTTGAAATAAATGAAAACCAAAATAAATGGCATGCCGTTCGCGGTTTGTGTAAAGCCAACATAAGCGAAACTCTTTTAACAGCATCTAGTTTCTCAAGGTGAGTGATGTGACTTATGTCGCTAAATCGCTAATAGGCCAAGGGCCTATATGGAATTTTGTTGATTTAAATTTTAGAATCATTTAGAAGATTTCAGAATGGCTGAAATGTTTAATTTCTTTATAGTTTATGCAATTCATGTGATCGGCTGATTTCAGTGACTTGACCCTTGTATTAGATTTCAAAAGTTGAGAAAAATTGTTTCGGAACTTGGGTCCAATGTGCATTTCACTCGTTTTGAACTGTCTCGAATTGTCTCGGACCTGGTGTCTCGTCTCGGTCTCGGTCTCGGACCCCACTGTCTCGGTCTCGGTCTCGAGTGTTATGTCTCGTATATAAGTCTGGCATAAATACATACAAACACAACGGAAACACGTACAACATCGCATTTCTGGTTGAATTGTTGTTCGTGCTGCTGACGATTCTGTACCTCTCGATCTGTTCTGGCTTTACCTGTGACAGAGTTCAGGTTGAGGTCATGGAAGTGGTAGAGCTCTTCAAGTGGCGCCACATCGCGGTAATAAATTTCAGACAACTCTTTCAGAATCTGTTCACGACGGGCTTTCATCCCTATAAATTAATTATACTGTGTTATCAGTATAAATAAATAATTTATATTCATTTAATAGCAATAATTATACTACTAATAATAATAAGAAGAAATTAAAAATTGAACGTTAAACTTATCTCATGACATCACTCTGAGAGAGACGACAATAGGCATAATTAGCATAATTATAATGAAATTGGTTAAAGTTAAAGCTTTACAATGTGTAACATAAATATTAGAGACGTCAAAAATATTTTTACCTCCAGTCCGCACTGGGAATACTGAAGATATTTCCATATGTTATTTATCTCATGACATCACTTTTTCGTTTAACTCAAGTAAATGAGGACACAAAACGCAAATAAACAAAGAGTTACCGTATTTTTCAGCGAAGGACTGAGTGTGTAGCTGGAGTGTGTCAGCAATGTGACTACGATCCCTGATTCCCACTCTAGATGCCTGGTTATCAGTTGGAAACGCGTTATTGGTGCCATCATCATCATCAGCAGCAGCAGCTGGAATAGAACCGCCTTCATCTGCTTAATCCTCATGTTAATTCATGTTGGAACTTCGTAGAACTTTGGCTACAGGGATTCTGAGCATCTGATTAGGCCACCATTTTGCGAAATGATTCGATCAGTAAGAAAAGGACATTTTTTCATTGTTGTGACTACAACAGGTCCATCCGAATGGAACTCTTGCCTCATCATCTTATGCAAATGCACACTCTGCACCAATTTAGGGGCCGTCCATAAAGTACGTCACGCTATTTTTTGACCATTTTTACCCCCCCCCTCCCCTGTCACAAACTGTCACAAAACTCGGACCCCCCCTAAAGTACGTCACACTTTCAACATAGAAATAATAATACTTCCGAAAGCAAGGCTAATACATAAACAAGGCTTCGCAACAGCATTATTACTAGCGCTCCTAGCGAAAGGAATCGTGAAAAACACATTCAGGAGATATGCATTTCATGCTATTTTGACATAAAACTAATTAAAATGTTTCAGAAAATTTTTAAAAATTATTTTTAAAGCTATGAAATTCTGCTAAAAAAATAAAAAATAAATTATAAATAAAATTTAAAAAAAAAATAAATGTGTGACGTCACACATGACCTGACCCCCTCCCTCCCTGTCACAAACTGTCACACTTTCTTAAACCCCTTCCCCCCTTGGAGCGTGACGTACTTTATGGACGGCCCCTTAAGGCTCACATCAAAATGCATTTAACTTAAATTTATAAAATGATTAACATCAATTATTGTCACTGAATTACGATTTGGCTTGTATAGAAATTGATGAGAGATAATATTTAGCAATAGAAATTTAAGCGTTCAGAGCAATAACCAGGTATGTCGGAAATAATGAGTTTTGGGAAAATGTCTGGGTTTTTAGACCCAAAGAAAGGCGTTGTATGAATGTTTGATACACGTGTAATATAGATGCATGCATGAGTACCGTGTACGTACAAATACATATAGGCAATAGATGCATACATACAGACATGCGCACTTCAATCAATCAATCGTTTATTTGTAGCCAAACAACAATAAACAATAATAAATTATTACAAATCAGATTGCACTTTTAAGTATGGATTATTGAATGCCACAAGGGAAGGCCCTGAAGGGATCAAAGATCCCGCCAAGTAGGGACACCTCTATATAATTTCAACACTCAGGGATCCTGAGTGGCCGAGTGGGTTGGTAGCCTGCTCGCCACGCCGGCGCCCCGGGTTCGATACCCGGTCGGTCGGTCGGTTTATCATAGATTAATTTCTCGGATCTTTACTGCGGGTGGCTCGGTCGCAATATAAACGTGGAGTACAATACAATACAATACAACACATCACAATACAACTGGGGCGCGGTGGTTTGGGGGTATGTTCGGTGCCTTGCAGCTGGAGGGTTGCGGGTTCGAATCCACCTCAAGCCGCCGCATAGGTACCCTGGGCAAGTCCTTCACTCGCAATTGCTCATGCGCTTCGGCGTGAAACTCCGATTCAGCGTCCACGCAGTAGTCGGGAGCGCCTCTGAATGGGAAATCTGGTAGGGGCGCTATAACAAGTGTTCAAATACAGTACAATACAATACAATAATATGTGGCGACCGAAAGATGCTTTACATAGTATAACAGTTGTTGACTTGATTAACATAAAAATCTTAACTAACCTTAACTAATTTAAACTAAATATCGAAAGTAAAAGAAATGAGTGGGAACTGGGAAGTGCAGTTAAACACATGGAAATAAAAGAATTAAACATCAAAACATTAATAATTACCTTCAACTAAATAAATGCGAAGCTTAGGCCTATTCTTAAACAGTGTAAGTGAGGGAGATTTTCTGATTTCTTGAGGAATTTTATTCCAGGTAGTGGCGCCAATAGATTTTATTGAGAACTGACGAGTGTTTGAGCGGGCAAAGACACTTCTATAATTTACGGAGTTTCTTGTTAAGTGGGAGTGAACCTCTGAGGCAAGATTAAAGAATCCCTTGTATACTGGAGGTAGTAGACCTCGGTCGTACTTGTACATAAATTCACCGATTTGGAACAGCCTGAGCTGTTCTAATTGTAATACTTTCAAGTTAAAAATAGAGTGTTGGTATGAGATCCATAAGTAGTACCAGCCACTATACGTATCACCCGTTTTTGCAAAGTTATCAGTCTTTGTAACCTTGTAGTGTAGGTTGAGGCCCATACTAGATTACAATAAGCTAAATAAGGATATATTAGAGAGTAATACAATTTTAAACGAATAGATGGAGGCAAGATATGTGCAGTACGGGCAATGATTCCGGTGTTTTTAGCCATTTTGGAGGAGATACTTTTTATGTGATCTTTCCATGTCATGTGCTGATCCACATAAACTCCCAGAAATTTTGTGGACTCAACTCGGGAGAGAGGAGTCCCATTAATACTTAGTATAGGATACTGCGAGGGACAAATTTTCCTATGAGACTTAAACAAAATAAAATTCGTCTTATTTAAATTAAGAGTAATTTGTTGGCACAAAACCAATCAGCTGCAAGCGATAGTTCAGCGTTTACAATTTGGAATAAGGTATCCAGAGAACTATGGGAGTAGAATACGTTCGTGTCATCTGCAAATAATATGAAGTATAAGCGGGATGAGACATTAGGGAGGTCATTTATGTATATGAGGAATAATAGGGGGCCTAAGTTAGACCATTGAGGAACCCCAAATTTAGTAGCTCTTAGATCAGAGAAAAGACCATTACAGTAGACACATTGCGAGCGATCTTCTAGGTAACTATTGAACCAGTGGAGTTGGGTACCACGTATACCATATCTTTCTAATTTGCGCAACAGAATACTATGATCGACCGTATCGAAAGCCTTAGCAAGGTCAAAGAAAATTCCCAAGGAGTATTCGTTTCTTTCGATTGCAGCCGATATTCTATCCTGCATACTCAATAGAGACATAGAGGGGGAGTGTCCGACTTGGAAGCCATGTTGAGATGGGAAAATTACATTGATTTAGTGATAAATTTATACAGACGCTCGTACATAATTTTTTCAAAGAATTTGGAAAAGTAGGGGAGGACAGAGATAGGCCTATAATTAGTAAAGTCATCCCTCGCACCCTGTTTGAATATTGGCAATAATTGGTGTAATGAGCACTAATAGTCCTAAACGTGGAAGAGTAATTGTAAATAATTTATTTTCTTTTTAAATAATTTTTTATTGTAAATAGAACTGAAAATTCGAACCAGGTTCTCGTTGTGATTAATTTCTAAATGATTTCGCGACACATAGGCTACATCCTTGGTCATCAATATTGGACGACGCATTTTTCAGACCCATAGGAATGACTGAGGCCAATAGTATTTAGAGTGTGAAGCCTGGCAGGTTTTGTCCTCATATAGGCCTAAGCATTTACTAATAATATTGGTGTCATATGCACTAGATATATACTTACCTAATTGCGTTTAAGTAGGAGTGCTAGTTTGGTTTTTATATTCATGTATGTAATTTATATTAGAATGTTGTTGATAAGACTCTACTGATTGGACTTTATATTTAGAAGTGAACACTTAGACCAATCGCAAAGTATTGGAAGAGTCTATTTTTATGTAGACATATCTTCTTATTTGAGTGTTGAGAATGAAGCAGTCGCTCACAAGTTGTTGTTGAGAAAGGACTCTTATGTGCTGTGGACTATCACACGTGGTGGTAGTTCACAATTGACCTACTCTTTTCAGTGAAAGGCGCGCGCGCGCGCACACACACACACGCGCACACACACACACACACACACACACACACACACACACACACACACACACACACACACACACACACACATGCGTATAACCACCCAGGCTAGCCAGCAGACTTGCTTTTATATAAATTTGATAAGGCCTAATAGGCCTAATAGGCTATGTATGATTATCTACAAGTAGTCTACATTTCTAGGTAAATAGGCATATCTTTCAACCACAGCCAGCTAGTGTTTGTTAAGCTTGCATATCATAATTAAATTCACAACCGAGGACTCATGTTCAATGTTCAAAAAGACCGTTTGAACACTAACCACTTAACATTAGCGATGGTTTCTTATCCTGAGATAAGGTTTCGTATGGCTACAACAGTAACTCTTGGGAAAGCTATAGCCTAGGCCTATGTTGTGGACAGTGGAGTTAGTAATAGGCCTATAGGCCTGGATTCCGCCTCAGCCCTTACTTAATTATTAGATAGACTTTTATTACGATATATTATTATTTTTTTATATTATTATTATTAGAATTTTCAGTAAAATGGTAAGACCGAGGTAATCTATAATTTGATACTATTATATATAAATAGCATATATATATATATATTATTATTATTATTGCTATTATTATCATCATTATTATCATCATTCGGAAAATTTGTAACTCGCGCAGTGATAGAGAAATGCGAATAGGCCTATGTGGCTTGGTAGAAATAGAAGTAGCCCTACCAGGATATGATCATGCTGTCATGTCATGTCACATTGCCATCGTCGCTACGCGATGGTTGGCTACATGAATGGACCCTCACTGGCCAGTGTTTTATGTGGCGTGCCACGTTCATTAGGCCAGCACCTACAAGTCCGGTCCAGTTCAGGATGTTGTCGATCCACGACATTCTCGGCCTTCCTCGTCCTCGAACCCTTCCACGATCATGTTACTTTCATGTAAATCATATGACCGCCGTCCGGGGCAAAAGAGCGTTAAGAGTCAAAGTTAAAATTGCTCGTCATAGCCCAAACCTCCCTAAAATAGCCCTCAAAAGTCACCTACCTGGCATACCCCAGAACGACACGACAACCACGCTGATGAAAAGGCAAAACCACGGCCTCATGTTGCGCTGTCGTAGCCTATCCGACGGCAAGACACGTCAATATACGACAGAGTAAGACAGTCTACTTTCTATTTGTACCAAAGACCTTACATATAATTGGTAGTGCCATTTATATGTAAGGTCTTTGCATGCACCACAGAGGCATTCTGTAGCGCTTTCTAAGTAGCGTTCAACTAAAATAAGTAAGCATCGGACCGAAGAAGTTTAGGTCTAATTATAAAACACCAAGACTTCTCAGAGGCTCAGAGCAGCGCCAAGGAAACAGGCAATCTTTCCGGCACTCAGATTAAGTCTAAAGCGAGTGTTGCTTAAATCTTAATCTAATCTGTTTGGTCATAATTAATTACTCTAACATCATTTAAAATAGAGCAGAGAGCGCCTGTGAGTAGGAATCTTGAATTGGCGCTGTATAAATTATTTGAATAAAAAGATAAAAAAAATAAATAGGCCTAATCTAATTTGAAGAACTTCTACGATCCATAGTATCACTGTAATGATGATGCTCAAGACATCAAATGATGGTCGTTACGAAATCGCTGCGCAAGCCAAATTCCAGGGTTAGTTCAGTCCAATATATAGGCCTAGGCCATTGCCTTCTAGATACTGTAGTATCTAGAAGGCAATGCCTAGGCCTATCCCAGAAGAGAAACCGAGAAGATAGGCCTACGGTTACAGACTAAAGAGGATCTGAATCCAGGAAAAAATAAGTTTCAAGTCGAGATTTTATTCATTTTAAAGTCTGGAAAGCTCTGCAGATCTAACATTTAAACTGGCTCTAGGCCTACTATCGATAAGGACAGCAGCCTGCTGTTGGCAGGCGTGACTTTTTCATCGCAGACCATTATAGACTTCGGAACTCTTCCGCCAAATGGTCGCTCTGCAATGTTTGTGCTGGCCTTCAAGATCTCGACTGAAAACTCATCTCCTTCTAGACTCTGTTCTGTTCTGTTCTCAGCCATCCTCGTTTCGAGGGTCGGCCGCATCATGACACGCCCTCCATTGATATGGACCTACCGTTCTAACCGTTGTCCTTCTGCTGGATCCTCCGTCAAGTCCACTAAAGTCTCGCTGCTGCCCGAGACCTGCCGCTCACGTTGGCCAATCTTTTTCAGGGTTCCTGCTGAGCCTGTCCAACACGCGTAGCGCCCTAGGTGGTACTTCGGTCGAAACCTTCACCACTGTTGGCATAGCCCCAGCAGGCCATCCCCTACTTGATTGTTCACCCCTCACCACGATGAGGTGTGAGTCGGACTTTTCACCCCTAAATTTGGCATCAACTGATGCCTTGAGCATTGACACTAGTGCTATAAAATTCTCGCATTATATGTTATTCTGAGTGGTGTAGGCGTTGTGCATTTAGCCAATAGGCCTATGCATGCACGCACATGTCTTTCTATGCAATCTATGGTGACCCTGGTAATTTTCAGTGATTTTACTGGCACGCCTAGCCTAACTATCTCGGATAAAAAAGAACCAATAGTAAAAACAAAGTTTTTTACTATATCCATCTAGTATCCTATAACGTGTACTCTGAAAATAGTCCGCGTTCATTTTACAACATAGCACGCTTAACGAGGCAGCGCACCCATTATTGTTGCAGCCAATCACAACGCTGGCCAATCACAACGGTGCGTATCGGAAAAGGGGATTCCCCGATTCGAAAAGTTGAGTCCCCGATTCTATAAGCTAGCCTCTTTTTGGGGAGCTGAAATTTTGATAGAATGAAGTGTGTGCGCGGGCGAGTCTGTCTGCCAAGTTTCACGACGATTGAATGATTGTAAGTGATCGAACTAGTCGTCGCAAGATTTGACTATTTAGCCTGTGGCTCAATCAATCAAGATGCAAGCAATCAAGATTCCTGCAAGTTAAACTAGATGGATAAATAAAAAAGAACCAATAGTAAAAACAAAGTTTTTTACTATATCCATCTAGTATCCTATAATCCGTCATATTAAGCAGTTACCTCTACAAATATATAGTCCGCGTTCATTTTACAACATAGCGTCCGTTTAATCAAGCACCGCACCCGTTTCTGTTGCAGCCAATGGCAACGCTGGCCAATCACAACGCTGCGTGTGGGAAAAGGGGATTCCCCGATTCGAAAAGTTGAGTCCCCGATTCTATAAGCTAGCCTTTTTGGGGGAGCTGAAATTTTGATAGAATGAAGTGTGTGCGAGGGCGAGTCTGGCTGCCAAGTTTCACGACGATTGAATGATTGTAAGTGATCGAACTAGTCGTCGCAAGATTTGACTTTTTAGCTGTGGCTCAATCAAGCAAACATTCAACCAAGCAAACATTCAAGCAAGCAAGATTCCCGCAAGTTAAACTAGATGTATAAAAAAATCGACATCTTCATAGCTTTCAATCCATGTTCTTCCTCTTCTGATTATTATTATTATTAATATTTAAGGCTTACGTTAATATTAGAGAATGTCTGCAAAAAGACTATGAACTACACGTCGCTTTCACGCTGTAAGAAATAGGACTGTACGTCATCAGTTACGTCATCGTAAGTAGTTATTCATGTTTAAATATTTAGGCTTTGATTCTAAGTAAATAATATCATTGATATTTTCTAAATAAATTAAGAAGGAGCTAAATACTATCTGAAAAGTATTATTTTATCGCGCAATGCTATACAAAAAGGAACACCAAGAATGACAGTCGGTATTTGATAAGGATGACCTTGCAGATTGATAGCTCTTGGTGATAATGTCGGACATTTTGAACTCTTGTCTGTTGGTGTCAAGATTTTAGCATAGCTATTCAACGAACGATCAAGTTAACTGGATCCATACAGAATATTAGGCCTAAGCTACTAAGATTTTAGTCGTGCTAATATAATGACGAACGTCCTAACAGTGATCTGGTTTATTCTGTGGATATCCGAACAAGCGTTTGCCGAAAGAGGTCCGAGAAAGACGTTTGTAAAGTATTTCTGGCTGTAGTTGCATAGTTTTAGTTAGCCTATGTAGATTTCCTACCAATTTTGATGAACGTTGGAAATTAGGCCCTATGCCAATAGGCTAATAAGTTTCAATAACCATCATAGGGCTGTGCCGAGAGATTACGAAATGACTATGAAATCATTATAATTATGAAGTAGGCCTATCCTAATTAAGAATTATTCATAATAAATTATTAACATTTATTATGAATTATGGTTATTCATTATGAAATCATAGGCCAGAGCATATAATCATGAAATGGCTCGTTGTGTATGTCTGGTATAGGCAAAAGGAATCAGTTAGATGTTGGATGTACTGATGTCTGGAATAACGGAAGCTTAACTATTAGGCCTACCACAACATTAGCTGTATATTTCCGCAATTAGTAGGCCTATACTTGTATTTTGAAAATGTGTGCTTAGTTAACAGACTTAAACATTGTAAATGTGTGAATTAGGTCCGTAGGATGTTCTGTAGCACTGTTTCAGTTAACATAAGTAAGTTATAATCTTAGATGGCCGTTGAGAACTGATAAATGCTACCTAATAAAATTTATGCTAAGACTTCTATAGAGCCGTTATAATGACACACAAAGCATCAATCGATGGTCGCTTCAAGATTGAAATTCAATAGAAAAGCCTGAAGTCAGGCTACGGTGGGTATGAAGGTCGCAACAAACGAGTCTTGATTGTAGACTTGAGTGACATTAAATAATTGACAGAACGCTCAGAATTGAGCAGTGAAGTCCAAAGCTTCGACCAGCCACCGAAAACGCCCAAAGGCTTGTACTCTGCTATGCTATATTATGTCACATGTAATGTTATACGCTACCGGTATGCTATTTTTCATGTATTAATATTACGCCTTGTTGTGCTTTTCTATTGTTTTATGTTGTGCTATGTTAATGTTATTCCGCAACATTTGAAGTAGATCGGTCAAGCGAAAGAGAATGTAACAATGTCAGTAGGCCTAGCCTATTTCTCTGTATGTGATGTTCCTGTGATCAAAAATTGTTAAACTGAAAATTTATTGTTACAGTGTTAGTTGAAAAGAGAAGAAGTGTTTTACCAGGCGATCAGAGAGAGAAATTCTCAACCAGTGGACTCAATGACCTGGTTGTAGATTTCAGTACCTGCCAGGGCAACAGACCTTACATTCTTCTATATTTTTGCGCCGTCTTGAACGTGAAGTTGAAAGTGACACTCGGTCGAGAAAGTACCGCTTTATGGTAAGTACTGGTACGTTTCGACGATATCGTAGCCGTAGTTTTGATATTAACTGACATTCGAATATGATTTTTAAGTAACTTCCTAAAGTAATTTATGTTATCATGGTGCTCGATAGTCTATACTCTATAGGTCAGCGTGCTGGACTGTCAAAGGAGAAGTCGGAGGTTCATATCCAGCCAGGGCAGAAATTTCTTTCGAGATATATCTGCTCCATCTGCCCTCCTTGGTCAACTCAGCCATGATGAGTACACTGTCTGTGGATCGAAGAGTCGGCGATGGAGAAGACTGGCTACAGTCCTCATATGCTGAGGATAAGAGAGATAATCCATGGCTGCCTCTCAGGGATTGTTCTTCTATTCTCACCTTACCTTACCTTACCTTACCTTACCTTACCTTACCTTACCTTACCTTACCTTACCTTACCTTACCTTACCTTACCTTACCTTACCTTACCTTACCTAGGCTGTTAACCTGTAAAATTTTCGAAGTTTTACACTGTAGTTTAATTCATTTTTTAATTTCCGTTTTATGTTGCATTAGTGTTCAGTGCAATAATTGAGCGCCTGTGAATAGGCTGGTGTCCGCGAATTAGCTGGATTTGTGCGCTGTGGAAAAAATGATTTTACAATAATTACAATTTTAACTAACAAGTTCAAAGTCTGTTCCTTTGCAGGAATTGCGAGTCTGACAGCAGTATCAATTGCACGAAGATCGTTGAACATCTGCCAGTCCAGATTGAATGCAATTCCTACACACCAGTTTGGATTTCGTGGCGAATATCTGGTAAAATGCAGTTCGGAGTGGGGCCAGAGGTTGGCAAAAACCTCTATTTTGACGCTATTGTTGACAATACAAACTGCTCCAGCGTTACAGAATGGGATTGGGGGACTGAGAGTGGAGAAGACACTGTCCTAATGTCTCTGTACCGAAGTGAAGGTAGGCTATATATTTCATATTAGCTATGTCCTTGTTATAAAACAATTTTCGCATTACGTACGGCACGATTAATAAACCGTTAAGGCGCTGGGTACATAATTCAACGGTTGCGAGTTCGAACCTGCTGAGATAACTCCATCCAGATCTAAACTAAATCCAAATCCTTTGCCTGTATACATGTAGGTCCATCTCTACGGAATGGACTTCCCCCTTCCCTACGCACTACCATCCTCTCTGGTGGCATCTCTGCCTCTTTCACCTTTAAACCGTCCCTTTCTCTCGGGGAACCTCGCACTGGGTGCTCTTCTGAAAGGCTTCTGATATGAGAAGCGTTTTATAAATGATCCAATACAATACAGTGTAACGTATCGCGTCCCCAGTTCAGATTTACTGACTGTGCTCACTAATAAAAGTAATATTAAATTAAAATAATGAAATATAGAAATGTTGGAGATCATAACAGCGGCATAACTATAGCAACTCTGCCGTATATTATATCTGTGCTAAGTCAGCGAGTGAAGTCTGCGAAGAAACCCAGACATAGTTTCCTACTTATGCAACGCAATTAAAAATAATGTGGCATACTTCTTGTGCGCCTCTACCACCGTGCCGACTAACAGCTCAGCACACAGGCAGTTGGTAAACCAATCCTAAGAAACAATTGCGTCTTGTAAATTACAAGACGCACTTACAAGTTGTAATGTAATGCATGTGCGCTTGTCAGATGCAAGAAAGACTACTTACTTACTTATCTTTACTTAAAGTTGTTTTCAGTTTAACGAAGAGCTGCGTTGATCTCCCAGTCGCTTTTAGTACACTCTTATCGTTAAAGCACATGCATGGTTATCGTTAGAGCTGCGTCTACACACTGAAACTTTCTTCGCTAAACTTAAAACTGTTCTTTTTGAACGCGTTGGAGTCAGAAGCGCCTCTGAGTAGTTTCCTAGAAGGGGCGCTATATAAATTTCCGAATGAAAGAATGAATGAACATGAACTTTCCAGTGCCAATTGTTTCCTGCAAGACTATACATGTACACGTATGGAGTTTAGGCGATATATGAGCACTTGCGATGCTGTCATAAATTGCATTGCATGATATGACATTACGTTCTGGTTTATCGTTATTTCAGTTGAGAACAGGTGTTATCTGTCAGGACCAGAGAGAGTTGGAAGAGTGGCCTGTGGTGATCGATATACCGATGAGGCATGGTGCCTCAGTTGCGGCTGTTGCTACGATCGATGGTCAACTGACCAGCTGCCGTGTTTCTACCCTCAAGGTCTGTCTGAAAACAACCTGTTATAGATAGCAACTACTTCGGTTAAAGCGAATGTCACGGCGCAAGAGGTAGCCGGATTGTATGCCGATCGTGATTGCATAATGCATATAAGGGAGTTATGTCTCGAACTATAACGATCTCTTCATTAGATTCTAGCATTCAAACGGACTTCAGCAATAAAAGATCTGTTCCGATAAATAGATTAAAAAAGATCAGAGGATAGCCTATACGGTAGCTCTTTAGAAATGTATTTTTATATAATCATGCAATATTTGTAGATTTGGATTTTGGACATGACGGCTCTTTAATTATGGATCTCTATTCATGAATTGTAATGTTTTGCGAAACCACTAAAATTAATTATCAAATGTAAGGTTTATTTTGCATTTAATACGCCAGTGATAGTTTTAGAATTTATTTATTATTAGAAAGTTCATAATTTGATGAATAGTTGACAGTTTTTAAATCTTGTCATCCATCTTTCTTTCTGCGTCATTGCACGTGTCTGTTGTCTGCATGTCTCTTAATTTTGTCATGATCTATCTAGTATCTATGTCTTTCTATCTGCCTGTCGCTGTCTTACTGTCAGTTTGTGTCTGCCTATCTCGTCCTTCTTTTACCACTTAAAAACTAATCTTCTAGAGACGTTTCATTGTAGCTGATAATCGAAGGAAGAAAAACTGTGAGCGGACGTTTGAGGAAGTTTCAGGAGCAGTTGAATTCAGATCCATACAGAATCCTGACTCGAAATCTAACGAACCTGCCTCGTTTCTCATCTTGCTAAAGCAGACTATTGAAACGGCAAACGTCAGGTTAAATTTCGGTGATGGTACACCACCACTGGATGGAATACAGCTAGATAGATCGTCCCCGATACCAGGCTGTTCCTCCGGCTGTAAGTATGTCGATTGGCTACGGGCCGTTGTCACCCATTTCTATACGGACGCCGGAGACTTTGAGGCGGTGCTCACAATTACTGATTCAAGTCGTGGAGCGGTTCCGTTTGTTTTGAGAAAAACTGCTGTTAAGGTCAATCAGGGATTCGAAACGGTTTCACTGATGTCTTCGGTGGGTGAAACGGACGAGACGTTGTTTCAGCTGCCCGGATTCAACCCTGTTCTACAGAAGGAATTCAGGTGCAACCGTTTTGAAACACGTATATTGTATGAAGAGGATTCCGACTCAGAGGACACTCCAGCAACTGCGGAAAGACGGAATGAGAAACAGGCATTCGAAGGATGGAATGAATCACTTGCACCCAAAGATCGAAGTGAAACACTAGAATTAAACGTACGAAATGACTCATTGGGATTCAAAGGGCAGAATGAAACTCTACCATTCGAAGAACGGAATGGAATAAATGCAGTTAAAGGAACGAACGGCTCACCGACATTCGCAGGATGGAGTGGCTCACTACCATTAGAGAAATGGAATGCCTCTATAACATTTGAAAGTGCGAGAAACATCACGTTCAGGGCCGTTATTGAGAGCGACTGCGTTCCGGGTGTGCCCAAATACGTCATATCTTGGTCACTACGTAGGCTGGCCAATGATGGCAAATATCACCATGACGATGTGTTGCATAAATTGGTCTCCAGTGCCACACGGTTTAACATCCCATCACATTCGCTCAGCAGAGGCACTTACGAAGTTCATCTGGAGGTCAGTTGGCTAATTTTTTCTTTCTTTCTTCTTGCTTACCAAAAGTTAAAATTATCTCGCAGTGTTTTAAAATTAAATCATGAGAAAAATTATAATTAGGCTGGAAAATCATACTCGTCCTTCGGAATATCCATTATATATTTTATTATTTATTTTTAAGGTATCGTTTCTATAAGGTACAGATAAACTGGTATAATGGCACTGATGATGGTGGTGGTGGTGGTGGTGATGATGATGACGATGATGATGATGATGACGATGATGACGATGATGATGACGATTAAGATGATGTTGTCGTTGATGATGGCGACAAAGGCAACGGTGACGATGAATCTGATTTCCGTTTTAGGTTAGACTGTTTGATGCCTTTCGGGCTCCAATAAACATCTCAAAAGCCATGGCTTCGTTTAACGTACCGCCTTCCAAGACAGACGACATTAGTAGCTACTACTGTGAGTCGGACATCATCAGTTCTCGTAACATTAATTCATTCAGGTATTTATATAGCACCTCTTCAAGGAAACCACTCAGAGGTGCTCCCGACTCCAAACGTGATGTTTCTCGCACTTTCAAGCTGCTCTATCTCATTAGCTGACTTATCGTAAACATAATCTATAAATTTCTACAGCGCCAAAAAATAGAGGTGGCGGGAACCAGCTTATTCAAACGGCGCTTAGTCAAACCGTAATCGATAGGTGGGGTGTGAGATCGGTTCCAGGTCAATATCCAAAGGGGTCAGGCAGGCAGACGGTTTGTATAGCGCCGTAGCACAGCTGAGGCCGAAGGAAAGGGCACATTGCCTCCTCTTGCATTTTTTATATACTAGAACTTTAATTGACTAATGACCCCAATGACCAGGATTTTGCCAATGTGAAGTTGCCAGTAGGTTACAATACCCCATGTAGTAGTAAGTAGACATTATCTATTGGAGCAGAAGTGACCTAATTAATCACGTGACCTAATTACCTATAGACTGGTTCCCTGCTTTACATGGCGAATGTACGCTGGTTCCCTGTTTTACAGTGGTAACCACAGACACCATATCAGTGAGTCATCCAGAAGAGTACTGCTCAGCCTACCAGGTCTTCACAGAAGACTGGGTGCCAGCCTACCAGTTCAAAGTTCAAATGAGATCATCAACGGTGATTGTGCTGACGCTACCAGTTTTTTGACCTACGCGCTGACGCTGCCAATTTTTGCTCTACATACAAAGGTTCAAGGACGCTTAATAACCAGCCTACCACTGTCACATCTACTTTTGGAAGAGGAGGCATTCAATGGGAAGGCCCGCCCACTCGCGCACATATCATTACATATTCATTAGATACAATGTGTGGTTACAGCTGAGAGGCTTAGGTTTAGACACCCCCTTTGGGTGTGAGCCACAGCAGCTGCCTCCATTGGCGCTACAAGGGCTTTGAATATTTTCTAAACACAAATTGAGTGTTTTTTTTGTTGTAATACACGCAATCAACATGCATATTGTTTTGGGCATTTCAATCTTAGCCATTTACACTGTAGGCGATTGCTTTTTGGAGTTTCTACAGGCATCCAATGAGCTTGCAACTCTGTGAATTATAGAATAAGGGCCTCATTAGGGATTGACGTCACACTCACACATACTATCGACTATCTTTCAATGTCTATAATAATCTATCTACCAAACACGAAAAGATATGAATTTAATCAATCTTTATTGAAGCGAAACACAACATCAGTACTTTAAACAGTTACTCACACAAAAATTATGAAACAGATAGTCATTAAGACCAGTTTAAGCCATGTAAATTCGAACTGTTCCAAGCACTCGCTCATTGCACAATGGGCAATTATCTAAAATGTCAGCACATTTTTCACAAGTTACAACATGCGTGCAAGGCAACGCCAGAATTTCTACGTTATTCGATTTGCAATTTCTACAAATCACAGACGTCTTAAACTTTTCATTCTCAGTCTTAAAACGAGATAGACGGTAGACCCTTGAGTTCTCTTCGTTTCCTTCGGCTTCTGGTGTACAAATTTCACACAAACAGCGATAATTTCCACAGACATCAAACTGACAGCACTGAATACGACTCGTTTTCTTTCGACGGAGATGGCTTTAATATGTGCTCTTCACTCCCATCGACTTCGTCTACACAGCTTTGGCAATCATCGTTCGATGGCTGCTCAAACATCTGACGAAGTCGATGGGAAATGAAAGCCATCTCAAGTCTATCTGTTTCAATACTGTCGATGATGATTGTGAAAGTCTGTAGCTGACTTATCGTAAATCTAATCTATAAATTTCTACAGCGCCCAAAAAGGGAAGTGGCGGGAACAAGCTTAATCAAACGGCGCTTAGTCAAAACGTAATCGATAGGTGGGGAGGGGTTAAATCGGTTCCAGGTCAAGATCCAAAGGGGTCAGGCAGGCAGACGGTTTGTGATGTAGGCACCTGCTGTGGCTCACACCCAAAGGGGTCTAAATTTGATGTAGGCACCTGCTGTGGCTCACACCCAAAAATAATTGCCACTTTGGAAGGGGAGGGGTAGGCACACGCACGCCCCCACCCAAGAAGTGCTTGGCCAAATTTAATTCCTTTGACCTGTACTTGGACTAGATTATGCTTCAAGCGGCAGTTGATGACGTCATAAGGTGGGCGTGGCTAAAATTGGTATTACTACTGGGAGTTAGTAAATGGGGTTACTACTGGGCTATAGTAATTGGGATTACTAATGGGGTATTGTAACCTACTGTTGCCTCCTCTTGAATTTAAGTCTCGCTACGTGCCTGATTGAGGGCACTGTGTATACAAGAGTTTAAAAAGTCAATGGCAGTCATTTGATTGATTAATAAACTAGATAGGTTTTAAGTTGTGAGTTGAATGTCTCCAGGGATTCGTCCATTGTCGCTCAAAGGACGAAGAGCAGAGATTTAATGAGCGTCTCCCTACGTTCCTCTGTTTTGCATTAGACCATTAAATGAATAAATAAATCAGCACATGGCTATCTCATGCTAATAACTGATGGTATTCTGCCTTACAGTTCTAAACGGAACGGTCAACCTAACAAATGATCTC
Organism: Aporrectodea caliginosa; assembly: GCA_020284085.1. Lineage (NCBI taxonomy): Eukaryota > Metazoa > Annelida > Clitellata > Crassiclitellata > Lumbricidae > Aporrectodea > Aporrectodea caliginosa. Next base: position 548,740 of record JACEVL010000162.1, read on the forward strand.
ATTGGGCCGGGATTCTCCTATCAGTGGCTCTGTACGACCGAGGAGCTTCGAGATGTCTCCAAGATCGAAAGACTTATCGGTGACGGCCATCCATTTGGTAACGTTCGCTTTAGCTCAGCTCTCTTGATAAGCCGAGCGCCTCTGAGGAGTGTCCTTTGAAAAGGCGAGATACAAAGACGCCATTACCAATAGCAATATGCTATCATTTAGTGTATTATAGGAGTCATTATTTTCAATGCACTATGTATGACTATTATGCTTGCTTAACACTGATTCCGGATTTTAACTCGCTTTTACGATCAATCGGCCGATGAAAGTAAGCAGAACAGAAACAATTCTATATCGCCGCTGTAATAGTACATATATTGCCTCCTGTACCTGGTCTCTAAGATAACCGGACTTAGATATCTCTATTTGATACATCTGGACAAGCCCTGTGACTCTACACAACGCTCATGAATAAGCTGGTGCCCCTTGCGCTCAGCTTTCAAATGGCGCGTTAGACATTTGGAGTTACAATAAAGATTACGATTCTTTAGATCAGATTATCTGGATTAGGGCCCAAACTAGATTAGATCTTAGATTCTAGCATAGACTGGATTAGAATATCGTAGGGCATGGATTAGATAAAGATTAGCTTACGAGTTGATTACTTTAAGCCGATGTTAAGCGCGAGTTGATACATATATGGGTTCTACATGCAGTTAGGCTGCAAAAATGGGAACATCTGCCAAATGTTATTTGTTGTTTCCTGTTCTGAAGGCGACTGCATGAAAGATACAGTATCTCCTAAGACACTGATACCATCCGCGAGAAACCAACTGTTTCCAGCAGCTTTCCTCTACTTCTCTTCTCTTCCTGCCTCCTTCTGTTTTCACAGTATCACTCGCAGCAGCAGCAGCAGAGAGAGTGAGGCATCCGGCATCCTATCCACGTCCATCAGCGTCGTAGTACTTTTACCCGGTCGTTCACCTGAAGTCCGTATCAAATGCATAACTGGTTGTTCTCGGCCGCACGCTAAGAGCAATCCCATATGGTTGGAAGGCGCGTGCATCAACTGCGGAGGAAATGCCGAACAACTAAGATATGCCTGGACTTTTACCTACGCACAGCAAAGTAACGCGCATCTTCGCAGTTTCAACTGGGCCGAAGATTCAGTGACGGGTAACAGTCGCAGTTACGTTGTCGTCAATCCAGACAAGTTTATGAAGAGCATGGCGCAAGATCAGTTCTCTTTTACTTTGACAGGTAAGGCTGGAAAGATATCGATTCTAACTGTTATACCAGAATACTAAAATTTGTCATACTAATTTCATATTACTTTATTAATACTAATTTATTCATACTAATTTATTAATTTATCTATTAATTTTGCTAATTTATTAATATTATTTATTAATTTATTAATACTAATTTATTTCACACTAATTTCATACTAGAATTTTCTTTCACTTAACAGGTAATGTGGAAAAGAATTGGAATATAATTTATCATAATATGCTAAAGTTTGTGGCACGGTTTCAGTTCGAGCGCTTGCCTTATAAGGTAGAGTTGGGGGTTCGATCCTTCCCTGAGACGGTTAGAGTGTAGGGACGGTGAGCAAGTCCTACACGCATAATTGTTCAGCGCCATCGACAGATCCTTTGAACCTTAGGCCAAAGATATTGGTGTTTAATAACTACAGAGATAAATTGATTTTAATCTTCACAGGTAAAGCTGGGGGAGTTTTAATTTAATTGTTTTAGCATACTAGAATTGCTCTTTCACCTTTGCAATATAATTGTCAGAATTTATAACTGCTATGGCACGCCAGAATTGTTTTACGTTAAACATACAGTTGAAAGCGGTTATATAGGGCCTATTAAATATGTTAGAGTTTGTTTTCACCGAAGCAGATAAAGTTGGAAATAAATTATAATTCAACTTGGTATGGCATGCTAGAACAGTGAAAGCCCGCAATAAGATACGGACTCAAGCCCTTCCTTTTCCTCCATATTTTTTAATTCTGGAAATTGATTTTTATATTACATATTTAAAAATCTGAAAATCATTTTTCTCGTGTTAAAACCTCAAGCTTTTCATGCATTTATAAAACTCAAAATCGTTCTACGTATTTGTAAACCTATATTCTATAGGTTTTTATTAAAACTTGGTAACAGAGCATTTGCGCTAATTTGGAACAAACTCCCGGACTTTATAATCCTCAATGTATCGATTTTCAAAACTAACCTTAAAAGATTTTTGTTTAAGATTTACTATGATTGATTTTGCTGTTACGCTCTTTTGTGCAAGATTCCCATTTTGTTTAGGCGCGCTATAAATGACAGTCTAATAATAATAATAATATTCTGCCTTGTAGTATCGCGAGAGGATCTGACGTCATCCGAAGCTTCGTTTCATTACCCGAAAGAGAAACCGGAATACGATGCACAGCGAAACCAGTCCGTACATACCTTGCTAAGAAAAGAGACAAATGCTACGAGCTGCAGACATTTGAGCAATGTGTTCCTTGTAGCCTCCGTTACTCTGGTTTGCTTCTCCTGTCAACCCCAGCAACCATGGTACAATACGTACTTCACATAATTCAGGTCCTATAGCGCCCAAAGGGTCTAGTGACTGTCTGGGGTTTTTGTATCACCGTCATTGTACGCCGTACGTGATATGTAAAAAAACTGGAAAACAATAATCGAACGAGAAAATAAACAGTGTCAGTTATGCGCAACTGTTGTTTTAATATTCCCACTGAATAACGATGAAATGCAACGCGGGTTTCTTTACAGACCTATAAACAGGAGTCCATCAGAAGCATAGTTCCGACTGCATGTATGTAAATGTAATGTAACTGTCAATGTAAATCTTCGAAATTTCTCAGCGTCGCACAAAAGCCGCGTCATGGAGACCAGCTTAACACCGGCACTATATCATATCAAGAGCGCAATGACCAGACTGCTTACTCGGTTCGTTCCGATGCCATACTGTCAGGTCGGAATCCGGATATAATTACGTACTGTGATGCATGTATCAAAGCATTTATATAGCGCATTTTGATCCTCGCAAAGCTCGCATGAGCGCTGCTTGCACGGCTGTCTATGTGGTCTAAACAAATGCGATTAAGGTAAAGAGAGAATGTGCATGTATGTAAGTGTAATGTAAATGTTAATGTAATCGTAATTGTAATCTCCAAATTACTGATCAATTTAAGCAGTCTAATCTAATCCAATCTATAGTTTCTAATCAAACGAAGGAATCTAATCTAATCTAATTTATGATCGAACGAAACACTTATCTATTGTAATATAATTTCTGATCAAATAAAATGAATCAAATGACGGAAGATTGTTCAAAGATTGTTCTCGATACACGAGAAAGCCCGCCGAACTCGCAATTCATGTGTCGTAGAGAGGAAGCTGCAAATCCCCACAGGCAGCAGAGCATGGTTACCTATCAGTGACCAGGCTGACTCGATGATAATGGAACATCTATGACCATCCCTTAAATTCCACGTTGGACAACCAGTCCTTTCTATCTTGAGTCTGTCTTGTGGGGTCGGGATCGCCTCTGGTGAGTCTTTCCTGTAGAGGCGCTACCTAAATGAATAATTACAATTACAGTCTGTCGTTGTCAGCGGAATGAGCGTAAGGTAAGCGTCGCTGGTCTACGGTTGGACCCAGAGCCTTCCGTACACGAGCCATGCCTCCGGAATGCATCGACCGTCGTAGTACTTTCCGGGCGAGACGCACAAAGCCCTCATGTTGGGACATTTGCACTCGAATGTTCGACGATAGGATCTCTTGCAAGGTTCATCGTGCACGGAACAGACCTTCTGAAAAATACACAAATAGTCGGGTCATCTGTAAAACAATGCTCTACAATACGACTGTAATATGATAATGACCTCCTTATAAGGTTAAGAGGTGCACATTGAAGCCGGGGAAACATTGATAGCCGTAAGTAGACTGGAAGAGGTAGGTTTCAGTTTGGAGCGAGAGACAGTCTCGGTAGATTGCTAGACAGCTTCTATGCTTTGAAGGCTACCTCTAATCGGATCTGATCTTATCAGTCTGTTCATATTTAGCCCAGGCAATTTACAATTAGACCTGGGCAAAATTACTTCAGAAGCTTTCTAAACGGCTTCCAGCTAAGATTCCATTGCTGAATGACATATCCAAAATCCCACAAAATCGGACCACTGGATCACCCACAAAAATAGATTTTAACCAAGATGGCGGTCAATATGGCTACCAACACAGAAAAAAGTATATATCAGGTCATAAGTAGGCTACAATTACAAACGAAGTGTCAAATTTGATATTTTCAAGGTCAATGAATCGATTTCTGGTAGCGACTATAGTGTGGGAATGTTACAACCAAGATGGCGTCCAATATGGCCGCCAAAACACTAAAATATGTATATCTCTTGAAAACTATTGTAACTTACCTATATGCCTTTCTTCTGAGATATACATATTTTACTTTGGAGGAGAAGAGAACTCACCTAAAGTCTTCTTCGCAGACAAGTCTTCTCATATAATTATAGCCAAAAGATGTGACAATGTCAAAACCCAAGCGTTTACCACCTACGGATTCGTCCACAAGTACCGCAGTTTTCGCACATGCTTTCAAATAGAAGTCAGGAAGTCTACAGAAGAGAGCGCCTATGCAGAAGCATGGGGTTGGTATGCAAAGAATAATTCCGAATGTGTTGCTCAATGCAGCAGCAAGACTTATATGCAGCCGTTGGAAATACGATCATATATATAACACCATTACTCGTGATGTGCTGCACTGGCTCCCAGTCCCCAGCGCCTTTAATACAAAGTACTGGCACTTCTGGTCTATTATAAGTCCCTTCATGGCGCGTCGCCTGCCTATCATGGCACATACTGTGTTCGTGTCTCGTCATCGGAGACGGGTCTCTCGCTGAGATCGTCTTCTACACGTGCGAAGATCAAAACGTCCTTTGATGACCGAGCCTTCCGAGCCTTCTCGGTGGCGGGGCCAAGGTGCTGGAACAGCCTCCCAACTTCAATCAGTGCCGCAATTTCAGTTGAGGCTTTCTAGTCTAGTCTCAAAATAGACTACAAAGCGTATCGTGACTGACGTTTGGATTTGTTAAAGCACCCTTGTAACGACATGACTTGTGCTGTGTTACGGCGCTGTAGAAATTGTCGGTTTCGTCATCATCATCATCATCATCATCATCATCATCATCATCATCATCATCATCATCATCATCATCATCATCATCATCATCATCATCATCATCATCATCATCATCATCATCATCATCATCATCATCATCATCATCATCATCATCATCATCATCATCATCATCATCATCATCATCATCATCATCGACCGCCATGCCGCTGTATCAGAGACCGGGCGACAAAGATCAAACAGGTAGGCCGGGGCACAGCCAAGGAGGCGACGCCAGACCAGAACAGCAACTCTATAAAAGATGCGTTGTGGGACAGGGAGCCAGCGCAATACATCCCACATACAGAAACAGAAGCATATTTTGGAGAGAGCCCTATAAGACGAGCAGCTGGACGGGAGGACCCGGTCAAGGCGCCCAGTTAGTCCAAGTGGCAGACCGACCAGGATTGAACTGCATTGATATAATCTGCTAACAAAAGCATGGATAAGGATCACAGCAGAGTCGCAGGATAGGAAGCGAGAAATAGCCCGCATTTGATGTAGCTGATAATAGCAGCTACGGGTAACATGATTTATGTGCTGAGAAAAATTAAGTTCTTCTGGGCAGAATAAGTCGATATATGCAGGGCGCCATATAATATATATATATATATAGAGAGAGAGAGAGAGAGACAGACAGACAGACAGACAGACAGAGAGACAGACGGACAGACAGACAGAGAAGAGAGATACAGAGACAGAGACAGAGACAGAGACATAGACAGAGACAGAGAGAGGCTTACACCCACCTACACATAGACACACGTCGTCTGTGACCCGCTAAGAGAAGAGGTAAAAACATTGGGGTGGTATCTACAGAATAAATCAAGTTTGAATTTTTATATATTATTATTATTGCCCATTTATTAAAAGCCGTTATCCAATGACCACGCATCGAAAGATGGTGCTAAGCAATTGTTAGTGAATGACTTGCTCGAGGTCCCTAAACTCCAACAGTAAGTTAGAAGAGGCTCGAACCTGTAGACCTTACCCCCCCTCGTGTTACAAGGGAGCGCTCTAACCTATCGGATACAGTTAATTTACATCAAATTATATGGGATCAATTTTGATTAATTGTGTCAACGTCTCCAGTGCCTTCTAAGTACATCGACCAGTAGGAAAACATAATATTATTGCCTCTACCCTTTAAAGGGTTAAAGCGTTTACTGGTCTAAACAATGCTGGGACATGTAGGCCTACAATGTATAATAAATGAGTTCATCTACTCAATAGTTTATGCTGACTTACCTCTTTTGAGTAAAAAGTTACTATAAGTCGTGGTCGTAGATTTATAAGTATAGGTTTAACAGTTTATAATATTAAAAAAATTAATTAACAGCCGAAGGTATGTTAGGTATGTTAACTTATAGGTATGTTTTGCAAGTTACAGGTAGGGTGGGTGATGGGTAAGTGGGACAGGCCACTATAGTGGGACAGCTAAGCTAGTGAGGCTTACATGCGTATTTTGTCCAATACATCCATAATTTAAAAATACATTGTCTATGGCAATATACGCGACGTCATTAATATGTGCGTACACACGTTTTATTGCAAGTGTTTAATGGCCTTTGGTTGTGCGTATAACATTCGAATTTCGAAAGTTAGTTAATTTGCGGTATTCATAATTTTTATAACATTAACTTGCTAAGGCCCTTGTCTACACTAACGATAAATAATTATATTGAATGCAATTTATATTGAAATATACTGACGAAATGAACTACCAGCAACGGTTTTTATCACCAAATGTCAACATGCATTTACGAAGCCTGCTGGTGTATAGGTGTCCCACTTTAGCGACAGCTGTGTTGTCAAAGTGGGACAGCGATCTGCTGCTAAAGTGGGACAGCCTATTCCAGCTGAACTAAGCATAGCCTAGGCTACGTGTTGATAGGCCTGTTGAATATAAGCCTGTGTGACAATAACTGGGGTTACGTCTCAGGAGGCGAGTGTAAGGCGCGAGTCGCTCAGGATGGGAGCGTTGGTAAGGCCTCCGTCGTCTATCGAAGGGCTTCAGCATCTGCCGGTCGACGAGCAATGTCACCCACCGAAGGAATCAAACACCGTAGTTCAATGACGATCTTTATTCACACCACCTCAGATCCACAACATACAAGCATCTATTACACAAGAGCGCCCTCTATTTATACCCAGCTGGGGCAGGGGTAGGACACCAATACCACGGCCAATCAGGAACCACGGGCAGGAACCATGGGCTAGGAACCAAGGCCTAGCAGGAACCACGGGCAGGAACCACGGGCTAGGAACCAAGGCCTAGCAGAACCAAGGGCAGGAACCATGGGCAGGAACCATGGCCTACCAGAACCACGGGCTACGGGAGCCAAGGGCAGGAACCACGGGCTAGGAACCATGGCCTACCAGAACCACGGGCTAGGAACCACGGGCTAGGAACCATGGGCTAGGAACCACGGGCTAGGAACCACGGGCTAGGAACCACGGGCTAGGAACCACGGGCTAGGAACCATGGCCTAGGAACCACGGGCTAGGAACCATGGCCTAGGGTGGAACCACGGGCTAGGAACCATGGGCTAGGAACCACGGGCTAGGAACCAAGGCCTACCAGAACCACGGGCTACGGGAGCCAAGCCTAGAGCAGCGACCAAGGCAGAAGATCACAGCCCAAGGGGTGGTCCAAAAAAGGGAGGCCCAGAAAACCGAGGGTGGTCCCAAAAACTAAGGGTGGTCCCAAAAACCGTGGGTGGTCCCAAAAACGGGGAGGCCCAGAAAACCGAGGGTGGTCCCTGGCAAAAACGCCACACCTGTATAAATCCTCGATTACGCAAGCCAGAAGGTCTGTCGGCAGCTCGGGCAATGGGATGATTTTTTGTGCTCTCTGTGCGCAACAACTGACCTTCTAGCCTTAAGTTATCATTGACTATCTTTTTGTATGTTAACTAGGCCTACAGGCCTTTAAGTTTTGATGCACATAGAGCCTATCAGTGTTGGACCACTTTAGTAGCAATAGTGGACCACTTTACCGTTTTCCGAAGAAAATATAGATTGTCGTGCCTTCCTAAGCAACATCAAGTTATGGACCACTTTAATACCTATTTTGTCCCACTTTAGCAGCTCCTGGAATCAGACACAGTCTAAACTGTCTGTATATGCATTTAGTTTGGTCTATTTTAATATATCGACTCCACGACTGCACGTCATTCCCTTAAGTGTCCCACTTACCCATCACCCACCCTAAACTATTACTGCTTAACTTTTTGTTTTTTATTTAAGTAAGCTTATTCTTTCAGTCTGGACTTGATGTTAACGACGGGAAAACAAAAGAGTCATGCACAATAGCCTTTAGCTCCCGATCCCTAGAGGGAGTGTGGAAGGGATTCTAATTTGTATATACTACATTGTAACTCGAATGGCGAAATTGGACGTACGAACCTGCCTAGCAAGGCAGAGAACCAAAAGAAAAACATTGTAACTCATGTGATAGGTTTCTGCAGCACTGTTGTACAAGCGGCGTTTCAATTGCAATGAAATAATTATTGTAACTTACCCCTTCTACTTTGTACTTCGTGATGCTGTTATCCGTTTGGTAGGCTTCGGCTGTTCCCGTCGAGTACAGAAGAATGCAGAGAGAGAAGATGAAGACGACAATGATGGCAGTGGCAGATGCTGACGATGCTAATGCCATTCTGTTGCTCTTCGACCGTTTCACGATGACCTGTATACTGCCTCCAGGAATCTTTGAGTCAGTCGGTTGATGCGCGTGCTGCGTGCATGCGAGGCCCGAGGGAGTGAGGGAGGGAGGGATTTCAGGGAGAGACGGAGAGACGGATGGACAGAGACAGCGAGAGACAGACTGAAAGAGAAGGAGAAGGAGGGAAAAGAGAGAAAGAGAGAGCCAGAAAGAGTTGATTAGATACAGAGAAAGAAAGAGAGACAGAAAGAGAGCAGGAGAAATAGAGGGAAAGACGGACGGACCTAGATGGATGGCTAGATAGAAGACTGCAGAGTTATACTACGTCTAGGCTGCTACGGTTTCAGGAAGAGAGGAAGGAGACCCACAAAAAGAGGCAAAAGACAGATATAGACAGGGACAAAGATAATTACAAAGAAGTAGATTAAAACCGCAAACGTTGGTTTAAGTTTCGGTGAAAGTGTGGGGAAGAGAAAAGCAGATTATAATTATACAAGTAGACAGACAGAGATGTAGAGACAGATAGACAGACAGATAGACAGACAGAGACAATTCAAGATCGACAAGTATACACGAAAGACAGGGAACGATTGATGCAGAGCCACAGAATGAAAGACAGACAGATAACGGCGAAGATTGACACAAATAGACACGGATATAGCGATAGCAGAGACAGGCACAGAAAGTGAAACATAGAGAGGGAGGAAGAGCAGAGTTACAGAGACAGAGATGAGATGCGTGCTGCAGGTGATGGAGACTGTTGACGTGGCAGCTGTAACGTGTAACGGATGCTGATTAAGGCCTGGATGCTGCTGCAGAAACCATTGGCTCCGCATCATTTAGCAAGTTCATCCGAAATCTGGCCAAATGCTTAGGCAAACTTAGCCCGACTCGTAAAGTAGATTTTTCTCCCTGTCTGTTTAGGCACTGGTTGAGCATTTCTTTCGAACCCGTTGGGTAGATATGTATTGAGGAGCTATATAAATTTCATTAATTCATTCAGAGGACTTATATAGAGCCCCTCCAAGATAGCCTACTCAGAGGCTGCAATTTGGCATTGCAACACATTACATGACACAAAATCACACTGCACGGCAATGTATTACATTATATTGCGCTGCTTTCATAGCTACCTACCACTGGGTCACCTACAGGGCACCTGCAAGCAACCATAGAGTTTTGCATATGGAGTCCCGCATCACCCCTCAATATGCCCCGTGAGGGCATATTGAGGGACTGAGGGATCTCCTTTGCCCCAATCATTACAGGACCGAGCGGGTAGACTCAATCAGGATCCTGGGAGTCACAATTAAGGCTGATTTATGCATGTCATCACATCTGGACTCGTCTGTCGCCTCGGGCTCCTCGACTCTCTGCATTAAAATAAATAAGACGGCTTGGCTCGCACAGCCCTACATGAGGTGGCGAGGGCTACTCTACCATTGCTCATCTGATAATGTATTCCTCACCTGCATGGTGGAGATTTACGATCTCAAAAGATAAAGGATCGAACATTTCCTTGGTAGAGGGAAGCAGAGGTGGATTCCTCCCTGCAACAGCCTTTGGAGGGACGGAAATGGCCGAGATGGCTGATGACCGGTTTCTTATGCCTATAAACAACAACCTCTGCCTTGTACTTCGTGGCCTGCCCCCCCCCCCGGCAGAACAACTATGACTTCCGGCGCCGGCCACATAATGTTACTCTTCCTCCGAAGGATAACTCTAACTACATTTCCACGAATACTTTATAAAATGCATTCTGAATACTGTGTGACTCTGCGTACTAAAAGGAACTGTTCCGCTAAAATGTTGAATGACGATATAATGTATTTAGTTGCGCTTTTTGTCAACTATAATTTATTATAGATGATCCATTGTCGGTTGAAGTGCCGAAGGGAGCAGATGATGAATGTCTACCCACGTTCTACTATAGGACATGGGAGTTTTACTCTTTATTTACTTTCACATACGCCTCGATTAGGCCTAGACTAAGCCCGCCTTAGCAGCTCCTCCGCCTCCTCTCTCTGGTCTCTTTGGCAACAAGACTCATATCAACATTTGATATATCTGGACAACCCGTCTGACTCGACGCAGCGTTCGTGAATAAGCTGCGCGTAGAAGTGGCGCTTTAGAAATGCTGGAGTTTACAATTACAATTACAAGAGGCCTAACGGTCCACGATACACAAAGACTGCGCGTAGGCCGCCAAATAAAAAGCGTATAAGTCATTAAAATTGAACGGGAGAGTGAACAGAGTCTTTGGCAGAGGCTCAACTCTGTTAGGCATGAATCATTCTCTTAATACCATGCGACAATATTTGCCAGCATGGCAGACTATTTCAGACAGGCCCCTATTTCTTTCTTTCGGGCCTCGACATGCACTTAGTATTGTTCAGCATATATTTGCATAGGCCTGTGTATGGGGATTGACGACAACCCCGTTTGCAAGCGTTCAGCCTTAGTCGTTGCTAACTGCGCATGTGTTTGTGTATGTATGTATGTATGCCTTGTAATTCTATGTATGTCTGTACATATGCATGTTTAATTATGTAAGCCATATGCCTGCTTTTCTGCCAACTGCCAAAGTCTTCTCTGCTTAGCTGTGGCTGGGCTGGGATCGCCTCTGAGTAGGCTCCTTGAAAGGGGCGCTATATAAATGCTCGGAATGAATGAATGAATATAGGCTACGTATGTACGCATAATTGTCGTGAATGCATTACTACGTACATACGTACGCATGTACATACGTCTGTATGTATGTCTTATGTTTGTAAACATATTACTTTTTTGGTAGGCTATTTGGATCGGTAGTCCTGGGATGCGCCTATTCCGATTAATACCGATTAGTGCAAAATCCGGCCCGAACCGATTTTCGCTCGAATAATGGGATTTTCCATAGTAAATACGTTCGTATTTATAATTATATGTATACTGTATGTGTATGTATGCCGCATGCATGTATTATATGGGTAGCGCAGTACTACGAAATGTGGTCGAAAACGTGGCGTTCTCGGAAATTGATTATAGCTGCACTGCGTGCAAACTAATCAGCATGAAGTAGTCAAGTGTGCGTTTAACCTTCACTGATTGATATACCTGAATGAACAGCTAACTTCACAATAAACCCACAGTATACGACCCAACTGCAGCGCCATGACCACACTCTTGAAAGTTACTCATGTCTGGCAACAGCAGGGACTGTTGTAACCATGGCAGTAGATAAGTTGATTAGTTTGTTATATGGACACTTCATATAGCGCCTTTACATACCTTAACAGTGCAATGCTAAATGGATAAAGCTAATTAAGGACAAAAGTTTCATCAATTATAAGCAAACAGTGCCCTGGCGAGCTCCCGCTCACACGTAGAACCCAGCTAAACTTAGACAGTCGTGAACAGAGTGCTTTTTTACGGAGCTTTCAAAATGTGCCTTATTATAAATAATTTTTACATACATACATACATAAATACATGCATATAACTAAAAGATTTCATACTATAAACACATATACTAATATGCATGAATCCATTCAAGCATACATAAATATATACATACACACATGCATCATATATGTACATTGTACATACATACATTTAAATATACACTGGTAAATACATGAATGCACTCAGTCCTCTCCTGGCAGGGTAAAGAGACCGGTTGGTCTTAACCCATTACGGGTCGTGACATACATGCATAAATGCATACATTACAAACATACATACATATGTTTTGAACATTCAATAGGCACATTGCAGTGTATGAGTGTGTCAGCTATGACTCTCAGTGATAACCCTAATATCATGACCTTCATGCGTTACGCTTTATTACATTACATCAGTAGCCTATCTGTATTTGCCAGAGAGTGATACGCCTAACATAAATCCACATACGATATGTACGCATGCCTCTAGCTATTCTTCTAGCAGGCATTTATTCAACATACATGTACTATAGGCCTACCAACCAAATACGCAGGCCCACGCTCCTATAGAACAACATTATAAACTATTGTATATAGGTGCACGATAACCGTATAAAATTACAAGGGCAATGACATAATCATATGAATGGATATCAAGGCACGTTATAAATACATAATGCATATGCATTGCAAAGTTATGTAACATTATTATAATTATATTAGGTCTAAATAAAGTATTTTATTTTATATTGAAATATTCATGAAATCTTATACGAAGTACAATGTGAGACTGCAGAGCTGCAGATTACACACCGCATGTGTTTGCACATAATTAGTCTCCAATTCTTTATTATAATTGTGTTGTTTATATTAGCCCATAATTATTACTCTATATCCACGTTATTGTTTTGCTTTATATATGTAAACTAGCAGTTTTTACCCGGCGTTCGCCCGGGTTTTCCTCAGCGCCCGTGTATTTGAATTTAACGACATCTTCGTCAACGCCTGTGAATTTGAATTTAACGATATGAAAATTTTTCCTGTGTCCCACTGGCGAATTTACGCGCTGGTTTGAAATTTGTTTAATTGCAGCTCTATGTAATATATACTCCCATGCATTTGCTAGAATTCAATGGCATTGAAACTCTGACCACATCGAAACTTAAAATGTCCAAATTTCGGAATTTAAAGTAAATTTTGAGTTGAAATATAGTTGGGTTGAGATCTATAGAAATTCAAATGAAAACGTTCGTTAAAAATTTCGTATCGCTAAAGTGTTGCATTGGCGAATTTTTCAGTCCGATGACCTAGAAATTCTTCTGATGTTAAATCAACGGTCATCGTGATTGGTTGCGAATCAGAGCGTTGACCTATATGCTACGTGTGACGTAAGATTGCATATTTAATTAGCATGCGTGACGTGGCCAAATGGCCTTACTATGGGACCGGTATTGAGATATAGCCTCGTGGAAATTTAAAATGGCCATATATCGGCGTTTAAATAAAATTGCGAACTGAAAATAGTCGCGTTGAATTAGACGTTGCGTAATAATGTTTTGTATATTTTTTCAAATCGCTAAACCGTTCCGTTTCGGAGCCTTTAGCCGGACAGCGAAACATACATACATACATACGGAAGGACATCGTAAACAGACTAAGAATTATAATAATTAGGCCTACTAGCAGTTTTTACCCGGCGTTCGCCCGGGTTTCCACAGCGCCCGTGTATTTGAATTTAACGACATCTTCGTCAGCGCCCGTGAATTTGAATTTAACGACATCTTCGTCAGCGCCCGTGAATTTGAATTTAACGACATCTTCGTCAGCGCCCGTGAATTTGAATTTAACGATGTGCACATTTTTCGTGTAGGCCTATCCCTCTGGCGAATTTACGCGCTGGCTTGAAATTGTTTAACTGTAACTCTACGCAATATATACTCCTGCATAGCTAGATTTCAATGGCATTGAAACAGACTATGACCACATCGAAACTTAAAATGTCCAAATATCGGAATTTAAAGTAAATTTTGAGTTGAAATAAAGTTGGGTTGAGATCTATAGAAATTCAAATGAAAACGTTCGTTAAAAATTTCGTATCCCTAAAGTGTAGCATTGGCGAATTTTTAAGTCCGATGACCTATAAATTCAGCCCTGGGCGTGACCACTTCTGATTTGAAATCAACGGTCATCGTGATTGGTTGCGAATCAGAGCGTTGACCTAGATGCATGCATATTAACGTGACGTAAGATTGCATATTAATTTAAGCCTTCGTGACGTGGACAAATGGCCATACTATGGCCGGTATTGAAATAGTCTCGTCGAAAAAGTTGGAAATTTAAAATGGCCATATATCGGCGTTTAAATAAAATTGCGAGCTGAAAATAGTCGCGTTGACCTAGAGGCGGCGTAATAATGTTTTGTAAATTTTATCAAATCGCTAAAGCGTTCCGTTTCGGAGCCTTTAGCAGGACAAACATACGGAAGGACAGAATAATCAGACTTTGGATTATAATATAGATAAGATATATATATAGGCTAAAGCTGTACATCTGTCTAATACGCATTATTAGGTATCGGATTCTGATATAACACGGGTGAAACATGCATCCTAAACAGGGTCGAAGGCTAGTGCGGGCCCGGGTGCTGTGATTACCTTCAAAAGCCCCTCTGACGACCACCGGTCTACCACGCACATATCCATATGCGGGCCTCTGAAAACTACGAACCCGGGTGCTGCAGCACCTTTAGCACCCTCCCCCTTCATTCGGGACTGATCCTAAATAGAACTTGGATTTAGATTAAAACGTCGTTGAAACGCGGTCCCGTTATAAAATGGTATCTGATATGACTGCCATAGATGACGTTATAACAATGTTCCAGTGTACAATACGATAACTGCAGTACAGTGAAAATCTGCATTTAAATTGCATAATGTGTATTTCTTCAGTCCATCCTGACGTCAGGTATATGAGCCGTTAGCGAGATTTTATATGGCAGCCTTCTCTACACACATGGCAAACACTGGACCTGTTGCTGCCCTGAGGGTCGTGGCCATAGACTGTAGAAACGGAAGAAAGGATTCGGCCTATAGAAACGGCCTCTGGGGCATCGTATTATGCAGGCGTCGTTCTATGCCTTGATAACGTGACTCCAATGCCAAGAGAATGCCAAACAGTGGAGGCAAACATAGCGAATAGCGAGTTCTTCGCTATGACAAACAATTAACGAACGGTGACACACGCATCCTTAAGGTTCTCATGCTATGACCCCATTCGAATGAGCTCATACAGCGTATATATAATTATACACATATAAACACACACATATATATTACATAGTCATGTATGCACAATTGCACATACGTATACGCATTAGAGGTCTGCGGGTAGAGCATTTTTGCTACCCGACCCGTACCCGTAACACAGGACTGCTACTCGTACCCGTACCCGACCCGTACTCGAAATTACTACCCAACCCGACCCGTACCCGCGGGTATACCCGTAACCGTACTGTACCCGCCACGTAATTAATAGGACTTCCCAAAATTCCAGTCCCTACCTGTCGAATGGGCTTACAAAGCATGTGGTCGTAATAATAATAGTCTGACGATCATGGTGATGATCACAGTAGGCTAATAGTAGTAGTAATAATAATAATAATAATATAAATAATAATAATAATAATAATAACAATAATAATAACAATAATAATAATAATAATAATAATAATAACAATAATAATAACAATAACTTGTGTCGGGGGACCCGCATGAGACAGCACACGCCTCTTTCAGCGTCTTTCAATATGCACACAACGATTTAGCTTTTCGTTGCACGTTTACACATTTGACCGGTGAAGATGACCTTTAACTCCAGAACGACAAAACATTTCCGATAGTTTCTTAGAGCCTGAAGGATTACACACTATGGCGATTAAAATAATAAAAATAACTTTTATTTAACCTGCCATAGCACAGGAGTTTGGAACAAAATACCGCTTTTATTTGAATAGTTTATTTCTCAGAGGGAAAGGTGACAGACTTGGTGTTTCAGCTATTCCTAGCCTCAATCTACTGTAACTGCATCAACCTGTTTTAAACAAAACACGGCTGCTGAACTGCCAGGGTCGGCGTCAGCGACCTCTGACCCCGATTGTCGGGCCTGAAACTCGGATGAGATGATGAATATACACGTTTGTAAAACACTACGATTGGATTGTGCTAATTGAAACAAGCCATTTTGTAACTTTAAATTGAGCATCTAAAAATGAATGTCAAGCTCACTAAGGCGCACGGACATAGGTCAAAACAAGAATATGGTATTTAGACTGGATACCGCCATTATGATAAGTCTTTGAAGGTGCAAGACTAAGACTCACAATTACATGTAACGCCAAAACTTAAGTTCGGTACGGGTAAAACCGGGTATACCCGTACCCGTAATACTCCTACCCGTACCCGACCCGACCGTAAAATGCCTCGTCCGGCCCGAACCCCGACCCGCGGGTACGGGTCAGGGACGGGTAAACCTTGCGGGTACGGGTATACCCGCAGACCCCCTAATACGCATGCATGCCATGTATAATTATATATAGTGACATGCATATATATATACAATTTTTACACATATTGCATACATACATACGTACATGCATAAGCATACATACATGCATATACATACATACATACATACATACATAAGCATATTATATACATACATACATACATACATACATACAGAAGCATAAGCATACATACATACCTACATTACATACATACATACATGCATGCATACATGCATACATACATACATTTATACATACATACATGCATGCATACATACATACATGCATGCATACATACATACATTCATACATACATACATGCATGCATACATACATACATGCATGCATACATACATACATTTATACATACATACATACATTTATACATATATACATACATACCTAGATTCATACATACATACTCACATGAATAAAGACGGCTAAGCAGACAAACAGACTGTGTATCTGCTTTGCTTGTCTGTCTTGTCTGTCTGCATGCCTGAAACATCCATCCATACATACATCATACGTACATACGTACAAGCATCCATCCATACATCCATACATACAGATATGTACGTACATGTGTTTATATATATATATTTATATATGTATACATGTATAGTAATTATATGTACTCAGAGTCACACTCTATATATCAGCCAGACTATTCAACATACTTGAGTAATTCATGCGCCTATTGTTGAACAACCCCCGCATGAATAACGGCCTTCAAAAGGATTGCGAATATTCTGTCTGTAGTCATGAGTATAGATTCGTTGCAAAGGCACCTACATATTCAGGTCCATGTCTTGCGTTTGTACCATCGCCTGTTTGACTTTCGTTTGAGTTTCTGAACGCCATTAGGGTTCAGTTACTCTTCTTAATACCCCGACTGTGGTTTAGGAATGAATCCTAATGTAAGTATTCGCATTTTTAGGGTTATTCATCTCATTCGTTCGTTTATTCATTCACTATTTCATTAATTCATTCGTTGTTTTTTCATTCATTCATTTATTCATTCATTCACTATTTCATTCGATCATTCATTCATTCACTGTTTGGTTCATTCATTCATTCACCATTTCATTCATTCGTTCGTTTTTCATTCATTCATTCATTTATTCATTCATTCATTCATTCGATCATTCACTACTGTTTGGTTCATTCATTCATTCACCATTCATTCATTCGTTCGTTTTTCATTCATTCATTCATTTATTCATTCATTCACTATTTCATTCGATCATTCATTCATTCACTGTTTGGTTCATTCATTCATTAAAAGCTCTCATTCAAGTTTGTAATATAATTCAATTTTCATTCATTGTGTAAGTTTGTATTTGGACACGATGGATATTTGGAGTGGATATTTGTGTGGGGTATCTTACAACACCATTCTTAGCCTTGCGGTATACCTTACTTCGCCTTTCATGACCTTACCTTACCTTACCTGGCCTTAGACCTTGCCTTACATTACCTTACTTAATACCTCACCTCTCCTGATCCCATCTTCCCCTCCCTAACCATACCCAACCTGATCTCACTTTACCTGACTTACATGACCTCACGTGACCTTATATATACTTTCAAGTGATCCCATAGAACCATGCAGCACACCATTTATCCTCGCATGCTTCAAATGGGTATACGCCCTCCGTCCATTCTATTTCACACTTATAAACGCACAGCCTCGCTTGTTTGCCAAGCCTCATTCCATACATTGGTCTACGTGGAACATCACACGCGGTCGTCGATGTTTTCTTAGCAGGTCTTGAGCATATATGCTAAGCGTGACATTTTCAGCAAACTGAACCGACCGACCAATTATAGTCTTCAAACGCATGAAGAGCGAATTTCAACGGGCAATTGAAGATAAAACGGCAGCTGTGGTGATTGCATCGGAAATCGCAGCAGAATACCTGGCTAATTGGATATCGGTATTATGCTGTTATTTCGCGAGTCAGTCTTACAGGATGACATCGTTAACTGCTTGCTATATATCTCTCCACGGATGTTATTTCACGAGTGAGTTTTGCAGGATATTCTTGATGTCTCATAAAATGCTTGGCTGTTAGTTGACGAGCCGGGCTTACAGAATAGCCGCGACTACCTACCTCTGCTATACTGTTATTTCGTGAGACAACTGAACGAGATAATTTTGATTACTGCTATATACTAATAGTATAATAATGATACATGTATGTGACGATCCAAGTACGGGGTTCTTTTCTTTGAGCAAGTTGCTTAAGAAAGTCGAAGGAATATTGGTCGCCTTGACCGACTAATGCAATACGACTTACATGACACTTATGTAGGTATCGTGGTTCTATAAGCAACTAATAGAAAATTTTATTTAAGTATTACACATGTGAGGGCGCATCGAAATCTGCTGCGTCTATTTCGATAGCATTCATCGCGTTAGATCAATATATTCCTGACGTTGATTATTCATAACGTTAATTTATTCCCGACGTTAATTATTCATTCATTAGTTAATTATTCATTAAGTTAATTATTCATTGCGCTAATTTATTCATGACGTTAGCTGCACGACTTTAGTTGCAACATTATGCTAAGATTTCCTCCGGAGCTAAAATGGCCGCCGGCCTACAATGGCAGACCTACTCGGTAAAAATGTGAACACGCACGTGCGGAAGGTTTCAATCGATCAAGCTACAATTGGGCTAATAGGAAATTCTGCGATAAGAGGATATCCAGTTAATCCACGATGGCTTCAAATTAACAAACAGAAGTTAACTTTCTTTCAGACGGAACCTCGATAGCCATAGTGTGAAGAGATGCAAAAGCTATGTCCTCACGCTCCTCACAATTATACATAGGCCTACTTATATACATACATGCATACGTATACCTTGTGGTTAGAACGCTGGCAAGCAAGAAGTGTCCTGTATCAAAGCACGTTCACTATTATAATAGCCTGCACCCAGGCAGTTTTGTATAATTTAATGTCTGTTCTTTTACTTTAATGCGCTACAGTAATTTCTGGCCACAGTGGTTGTGCATGCTTTATAACCAGGCAATTTATGTAATCGAGTGTCCAGGTTAAGTTAATGCTGCTCTTTCCAGACATTAGGGCCTACTTACTTTAAGTAAGTTTACCTTATCTCATCACAAATCACCTCGCCTCACCTCGCCAAATCTCACCTCACCTCACGTCACCTCATCTCATCTCACGTCATCTCTTCTCATATAATTTCGTTTAATCTTACCTCATACTATCTCATTCCGTATCTTGATCGAAGTAAACCTTCCGCGCGTTATAAGTCCGTCAACTCACACTTTTTTATCTGTGGCTATGGTGGGAGCGCCTCTGAGTAGGTCTCCTGAAGAGGCGCTATATCATTCTCGGAATGAGTGAAGGAATTTGATCTCATCTCGTATTGTATTGTCTCATCTTATCTCCTCTAATGTCACCTCACGTCATCTCATATTATCTCACGTCATCTCTTCTCATATAATCTCGTTTAATCTCACCTCATATTATCTCATTTAATCTCATGATCATATTATCTCATCCGATCTCATAATCGTCAACTCACACTTTTTTATCTCATAGGATGGGAGCGCCTCTGATCTCATCTCATATTATCTCATTTAATCTCATCTCATATTATCTCATTTAATCTCATCTCATATTATCTCATCTAATCTCATCTCATGTCATCTTATCTCATCTCATATCATATTATCTCATTTAATCTCATCTCATATTATCTCATTTAATCTCATCTCATATTATCTCATATCATTTCATCTACTACTATCTCATCTAATCTATTTACATATGATATCATCTCATTTTCATCTCATATTATCTCACCTCTTTTAATCTTATCTTATATTGATTTACGTACTTACCATCTCATACCTCGATCCATTGATACCGCTTCCACCGAAACTTGCGTGAGCACATTGGAGAGACATTTTATTGGATAGACAGCCCTAATTCCAGACAGACTGCACATAGAATTGCTGCACTTCTGGAATAGACGAGTGTTCGTCTGTGTTACTCGATACACATGTATATTCCTGATACAAAGCCTGCTCAACATCTAGGTCAGTTGAATTGAATTAAATATACTTGAATGTAGCTGCTTTAGAAGTTCTCGCAGTTATTATCAAAGCGTCGAGCATTCGATCTCAGTTTTAATCTTTTGAGATGCAATAAAAACTAAAAAAGGCGCAAATAAAGCGCATTGTTAAATAAATACATAAATCTTTCCGCTTTTAAGTCCATGGGATCAATGCCCGTTGATGTCGAATATCGATAGCACGCCTTCGATTGTCTGACCAACGTGTAGTGCAATCTGTCTGTACTGTTAGTAGTTAAGATTTATGTCTTCTGTCATTGTGTTCTTGTGAATTGTTTCTATTGCATAACTGTACACTGTAACCGGTTGGTTTGTCAACCGGATTGTTTCAATAAAGAATAATATTATTATTATCCGGGTGTTATCTATTGGAACACGTTGGCCGATTGGAAAGAATGCTGGTCCTGTAACATAGAGAATAAGCTTACGTGTTCGAGTCTGCCATAAGATAGTTAATGTGTAACGAGTCTAACGACATCGTTTGATGCTTGGTCATTAGATAGTGGCGCATAGTAAATGCGTGATGATCTGCCCTCCATTTATAATGGCTACTCGGCTACGGCACAATTCACCCTTTTCCTACACTCTTCCCTGTCACGCGCTGCCATTGCCAAGTCAAAAACAAACATAAATATACACATGCATACATACATACATACATACATACATGCATACGTATATATTTATATATACGTGTATACACACATAGATACACAGGTATAGGCTACATGCGTAAATACACATATACAATCATACATGTATATACATACAGACATACAGACATACAGACATATACACACATACACACATTGATATGCACATACGTAGTTGCATGTATAAATAAATACATATACGTACATGAATCTTTGCTTATTGGCTGTTTTCAGATGTCCAGTTGATTACGAGTCACTTTCTCGCGACCGAATGCCCCTCCCCCATGCAATCAACGGCATATATGTATGACGAAGACTTGTGTTCACATGTCGTGAATCTATGATTCATTTAGGCCATGGATTCATCCTACGAGTTCATCCTACGCTCGACGCTCGAATGAAGGCAGAAACTGCAGCCGTTCATTGGTTTATTTATTAAGCGACATCAGCAGATTTCGACTGTTCGTATAGCTAATTGTTGGAAACACGTGTAACATTAGTAGGCCTATGCATAATTTAGGCATAGGGTGCGCTAAGCAAGAATTGTACTCTCTACAACGAGTGTTGTATTACTTTAGCTGAGTAGTCACTTTTGAATAAGAAGAAGCGCATATCCTTATTAGGCTAGCCCTGGTGCAGTAAAGGTCATGAAGTGTTAGCGACTTCATTTTTCTTGCCTCGGCAAAATGGCATAATTATGAGAACGGATGGCCCTTTTCCTCATCGTCTTATCTTACCGCCGAGAGTGCACGGTCAGTGTAGGCTACTGATATAATTATAGCTGAGTTAGCAAGGCAAGGGGCAAAAGTGGAGTCGAAGTCTCAAGACAAATTTCTGCCCATGTGAGTATTTGATCCTCTGACCTCTCGGTTGATTGTTCAGCACGCTAACCACTATAGACTTAAGAGTTCAACATCCTCTAAATAGAGAACATAACCCTCAAATTGCAGCAGTAAAACTCTTACACCTCTCTGGACTTCGAGACTATCGAAGAGATTGCAACAGCGTAACGGGTTACTTTCTCCGTGTCTTCAAATAGTCGATTCGTATTTGCCTGGAATAATTTCTACGTTTTAAGCAGCAAGAAATAAAATACAGCTACGTATTTCAATGCATCCATACATTACTGAATAATATAATCGCCCAACATCGCCCAACATTTCGCCTTTGCTTTTGTGGGTACGTCCTTTTGGAATGACCTCCCCCTCTTTATGCTTTAAGATATCGGCTGAGGTCTCTCCCTCATCTGCCCGCTGCTTGAAGACTTTTTAATCCCTTAGGGCTGTCTCGCTCAGAGCGCCTCTGAATAGTTTATTCTGTAAAGGCGCTTTACAAATTTTCAAGTACAATACAATACATTAGACATAAGTACAGACAGTTATACATGCATAAATACACAGGTGCATACATACATACATGCATAGAGAAGTGAGGAGAATAATACATATCATATCAGGAATTTTCGGTGATTAGTTAACCATGCAATGGCACTATGAGTAATGATACCGAGAAGAATGTATGTACACAAATAGAACATCTGAAACAATCAGATAATTATCTCTGATTCATCGACTGCATGGCTTCAGTTGTGAATTTCTTAAAGAGCGTCACGTTTAATTTACTCAGAGGCACAAATCTGTCATTAGGTCACAGAGAGAGATTTATTTATCGCCATCTGGCGATTTACACGGGAGGAGAAAATGTCAAGACTTAATAAGATGATAAAGAAGAGCTGGACAATGTTGATAACTGTCTGTCATCCAACCATCCATGATGATCCATCAATCAATCAATCCATCCATCCATCCATCCATCCATCCATCCATCCATCCATCCATCCATCCATCCATCCATCCATCCATCCATCCATCCATCCATCCATCCATCCATCCATCCATCCATCCATCCATCCATCCATCCATCCATCCATCCATCCATCCATCCATCCATCCATCCATCCATCCATCCATCCATCCATCCATCCATCCATCCATCCATCCATCCATCCATCCATCCATCCATCCATCCATCCATCCATCCATCCATCCATCCATCCATCCATCCATCCATCCATCCATCCATCCATCCATCCATCCATCCATCCATCCATCCATCCATCCATCCTTCCATCCATGATCCATCCATCCATGCGATGTGCGCTAGTCTAGTGCATGGTTATCGTTTGCGTGATCGACGGTCAACCCTGCCCGCTAGGTCAGAAAGATTTGTGAGCGTTCTGCCCACCTAGGCCATGCATAACGACTTCAACCACAGCATAAGAACACCGACGTATACGCTGACGTTGGAAGATCAGGCGATGAGAGACACAACTGACCACAACCTCATGTGTTAACCCTCGGGCTACCTCGGGTATCCCCCCCCAATGGGGGGGTGGTGGTTACCACCCTATGTGTTTTGCTTCACAAACTTGTTCCATATGGAATATAATTTTGACATTTTAGGTAGTTGTAGGAGGTTCATTTGTGCACATTTTGAGGTAAACATCATGGTGTTATCTCGCGCCATTCAAAAGTTATAGCCTACCCGATATAGCCGCGGTACCAGAGGGGTTGATAACCCCCTTAGTTTTTCGACCACTGGAAGTGATAAAATTAAATAAATAAATAATACGCGTTATATGTGTGAAAATGGCTGAATGCAACATTGCAACGTAAACCGATATTTCTGCGTAAACGTTTGTCAACAGCTACAGATTTAGAACTTATATTAACTGAAACAGATACTGAAGATGAAGTGAGAAGCCTGTTTGCAGGAAGCATTCGCACAAAACAACAGGAGTAACTTGCAATAACTACAAGGATCGCCGACATATTTGACTGCCGTGAACAATAGCGTAAAGTCTTGTTTCATGTGGATATAGCTGCATGCCTTTAGATTTCGCTGTACCTTCTTCTTCTTGTTTTGGTTCTCTGCCTTCCTAGGCAGGTTCATAGTCCAATGTCGCCAGTCGTCACGTAGTCCATGGCTCTCTCCTTCAACTTGCTGCAATCCTCTTCCATCATCCAGTCCAATAACATCATTCTCGGTCTTCCTCTTGTCTTCTTGCCCTCCATTCTTCCCTCAATTATAGTTTTTAGGAGGGAGTCTCTCCTCTTGATGTGGCCCAACCATCTTCACTGTCGGCTTCTGATTATTCCTATCACGGATATTTTTTTCATCCACCATTTGTAGTATCTCTTCATTTGTCTTGCGTTCCAACCAGCTGACTCTCCATGCATTCTTCGCCATATCCACATCTCGAAGGCCTCTGATCTTCTGATGTCTTCCTTTCTCAGAGTCCATGTTTCAGAGCCGTATAGCACCACACTCCATATCATAGACTTGATAATTCGTTTCTTCGGATTCCTATTTAGCTTTCCTCTCATTTATTCATTTCTTTTATAGAAGGCATCTTTTCCCATATAGCTATTCTCTTTATTTCTGCATGACACTTTGCATCATTTGTGATTATTCTTCCTAGGTAACAGCATTTTCCGACTTCGCTGCACCTAGCACAGACTATGGACTAGTTTGTAGGCTATTGTTACAAATGAAGCCTCATTATATTTAAAATGTTCTTGGATACATACTGTGGATCAGTTTCAAAACACACAGAATCTTATATTTGTTTACCCAACAAGTACAATGTACGCAATAATATAAAATATCGCAAATTATGGTTGGTTCCGTTGTTAAAAATTATGTAATTTTGAGGTGCATTCACATAATTGACAACTAAATAATTATACCATTTTGTTCAGAAATGAATGCTGAATCAAATGATGTATTACTTGATATGATATGTGAAACCAAACACGAAATCCGAGGGGAGTGGTAACCGACCCGCCCCTTGGT
The DNA here is from genome assembly GCA_020284085.1 of Aporrectodea caliginosa. Classification (NCBI taxonomy): domain Eukaryota; kingdom Metazoa; phylum Annelida; class Clitellata; order Crassiclitellata; family Lumbricidae; genus Aporrectodea; species Aporrectodea caliginosa. The sequence goes on from JACEVL010000162.1 coordinate 574,215, forward strand.
AGCCGATGTCGCCAAAAAACCTTGGTAGCCTGAAGGTTACAGCTAAGAAAAACTAGTACTATCAAGCACTAACGATTTATATCCACGACTGCATCTCGCAGCACTCTTTGGGTTAGCTCGATGGTTAGTTGGTTTGTTATATGCTGTTCAACAACGCCATGTCTTAACAAAGACGATTAGCGACGCCCTCCTCCTTTCTCCAGGCTTGGGACTGGCATTACCAGAGAACGGGCAGTGGCGGAGTTAGCTCAAAGCGTTGCCGTTCTTCATATCGTCCTGCCGCATTACTCGATAGATGGCAGCGCGTTTAACACTAGAAGCACCGAGAAATCGAACTTACTAGAAGCACCAAGGGGGTCATTTTGACCCCACATAATTTATAATGCAAAGTCAATTGCAAATTCAATGAAATTGACTATCAACTTTATTAACATAAATTACCTAAGCATAAACAAGTGTAATAAGTAAGTTGGAATGGAATAATAGGAGATCCTCTCCTCTCACCAGATCTCCTATCCTCTCGCCAGATTTCCTATCCTCTCACCAGATCTCACCCTATCTTCTCACCAAATCTCTTATCCTCTCACCAGATATCTTGTCCTCTCACCAGATCTCACTCTATCTTCTCGTCAGATCTCATATCCTCTCACCAGATTTCTTATCCTCTCACCAGACCTCACCCTATCTTCTCACCAAATCTCCTATCCTCCTCACCAGATCTCTCCTCTCACCAGATCTTCTCTCCTCTCACCAGATTTCCTATCCTTTCACCAGATTTCCTATCCTCTCACCAGATATCACCCTATCTTCTCACCAAATCTCTTATCCTCTCACCAGATCTCTCCTCTCACCAGATCTCTCTCTCCTCTCGCCAGATTTCCTCTCCTCTGACCAGATATTCTTTCCTCTCACCATATCTCCTCTCCTCTCACCAAATATCATCTTCTCTCACCAGATCTCTCTCCTCTCACCAGATCTTCTATCCTCTCATCTGATCTCCTCTCCTCTCACCAAATCTTCTTTCCTTTCACCAGATCGTCTCTCCTCTCACCAGATCTCCTCTTCTCTCACCAGATCTCCTATCCTCTCACTTGATCTCCTCTCCTCTCGCCAAATCCACTATCCCTGACCAGATCTCCTCTGACCAGATCTACTTTCCTCTCACCAGATCTCCTATCCTCTCACCAGATCTCTTCTTCTCTCTTCAAATTTTCTTCCCATCGCCAAATGTCCTCTCCTCTAGCCAAATCTCTAATTCTCTCGCCACGTCTCCTATCCTCTCACTTGATCGCCTCTTCTCTCACCAGATCTCATCTCCTCTCGTCAGATCTCCTATCCTCTCACCAGATCTCCTATCCTCCCATCTGATCTTCTCTCCTCTGACAAGATCTCCTCTCCTCTCACCAGATCTCCTATCCTCTCACCTGATCTCCTCTTCTCTCACCAGATCTCATCTCCTCTCGTCAGATCTCCTATCCTCTCACCAGATCTCACATCCTCTCACTCTGCTCTCCTATCCTCTCACCAGATCTCCTCTCCTCTCACCAGACCTCCTATCCTCTCACCTGATCTCCTCTTCTCTCACCAGATCTCATCTCCTCCCGTCAGATCTTCTATTCTCTCACCAGATCTCCTCTCTTCTCACATTTGATTACGTAATTAGCTTTGATCTATAATATTATTAAATAGAAAAAAAAGAAATGCGTAGCCTTACATGCAAACACTAATATAGGGGTCAAATTGACCCCTTGGTGCTTAAAGGTAGAACAGCAAAAATCTCAGAAATTATGAATCCCCCGAGTTCAAATTTTGGCAGAGGTATACCCTACGAAGTTAGGAGAAGTCATGAAATTACAGGACCCGGGCTATATCTGGGGCCGAGGTGCGTTACGCTAAAACCCAAAAGGGGTCAGATTGACCCCTTCGGTGCTTCTAGTGTTAATAACTAACGCGTCGGCTTATTGTCTCTGCATACATTCAGTCATTGTCATGCGAAATTAAAATTAATTGTCCGACGAAGTTGACTACCTATTACCTAACCTAACAATGAACAAGACTTTCAGCGATGGTCGCTTTAATGAAATGTAGTCTTGGCTTCGAGTCTTGATTCGAGTCACGCGTCAGAAGACTAGCAGGTCGACAGAAGACTCAAAAAGACCGACACAGGTTTGTTACTTTCAGAAAGTCATGGTTACTCCCGTTGTTTACCGAAGGACCTTACTCTGTTGGTTGACAATTCGGTAATAAACCAACGAAGGGCTCTTCTCCAGCGACAGTCAAGGCACATGACCTCATTTTACTACTCTAAGAGTCGTAGTTACTCCTGCAGTTTACCGATTGATTTGAGTTTTGGAGACCACGCCGCAACTCTGGTTACCACGGAGACACTGGCATCGTCTATAGGCCACCAAGCAGATAATGGAAGAACTTTTTAGCCAAAGAGATATCAACTGTGTATGAGGCCAGTGCCGTCAAGTCAGAGGTTTTTACTGCAGCAGACCTATGTACATCTGAAGTTTGTATGTGCGTGTATAATAGCTGGGCTAGAGCGCATTTTGTGCCTCTCAAAGGCGCAGTCTGTGCAAGCCTCAGTGGTGTCAGATTTCATTAACAACGTAAACTTCACCAGTAAGCAAATAACCAGAGGCCACTCTGTCGGCCTCTTTCAACACATACACAGAGCCCATACAATGGAATCCCATGAAGTAGCCTGCCAGCATGCCTACGTGGAGCCCATATAAAGTCCCATATTCTCATATGGGACTTTAGCAGTCCCATATAGAAGAGAAGAAGAAGAGCAGTTCCTTAAGCTAATTCTGAGGCAGCCATTGGTTCAAGTGTCAGCGACTTGATTTTCTTAGCATCGGTAGGCCGATGTGAGAGCGGGTGGCCAGTCCTCTCCCTCGCCGTCTCATTTCCCACCGACCATGCTTCAATTTGTCCCTCCCTCTCTTTGGAATGCGCTTTCTCCTTCAGCTCGCTCTACAATTCTTTCTGGCAGCCTCTCCTTCTCTTTCTCTTTTCTTAAAACCTGCTTCTTCTCTCGGGGTCTTGCGCACTGGGAGCGCTTCTGAATGGTTCATCCTACAAGGGCTTTATAAATCTTTATAAATACAATACAATTACAATACAATACAATACAATACAATACAATACAATACAATACAATACAATACAATACAATTACATTGCCAGCTACTAGTAACCTATGAGGGAGAATCAGTTGTTGGGTTCCACGTGTGTGCGTGGGCGCGCCATTGGCGACTATTATAGTTTGCTGTGCATTGTTTTGCTTGTAAATGAAATCTCTGTTCTTAATGACATTTAACTTCATACTGCGTTTTTGTGAGGTATTTAAGAGGCGATACAGTAAGCATCCCGATACATTCATGCAAACTTACACACATACGGTGCCTTGCAGCCGGAGGGTTGCGGGTTCGAATCCACCTCAAGCCGCCGCGTAAAGGGGGCAAGTCCTTCACTCGCAATTGCTCATGCGCTTCGGCGTGAAACTCCGATTCAGTGTCCGCACTGTAGTCGGGAGCGCCTCTGAGTAGAAATCTTGAAGGGGCGCTATAACAAGTGCTAATACATACATACATACATACATACATACATACATACATACATACATACATATATACATACATACATACATACATAAATACATACATATGCATACATACATACATACATACATACATACATACATACATACATACATAACATAACCATAACCATAACCATAAATTTTATTGAACCCAAACAACGAAAAGCAAGTACAACAGAGAAAGAAAAAAAAACAGACAAGCAACAAAGGGGATCAAAAGGAATACGACCCTACCTAGGTCCCGCTAATGGGCCATAACAAAGGCAAAGTTATAGAACAACTGAAACATAACATACATTAACATAACATACATACATACATACATACATACATACATACATACATACATACATACATACATACATACATACATACATACATACATACATACATACATACATACATACATACATACATACATACATACATACATACATACATACATACATACATACATACATGTGTACGTATAAACTTGCGTACGTAAGTACTCAAACCCATACATTACATAAATAGGCCTACATATAATGAGCAATACGAGGTTTGGGTGTCAGACGTAAATCAGAAACAATATAGCCTACTATATTTGCCTATAATAATCTGCGTCTGAGGTTGGAGACCCAGTGCGTTGCATATGAAACTGACAGGGTCTTAAATGAAGACATCACTGTAAGTGTAAATATTCCAACGCAAGTTTGTTTACATGGTTGGTTGATTAGTTCAAACTTAGTTGGTGTTTAATGACATTGAGTCATCACAAAGATGATTAGCGTCGCCCTCCTCCTTTCTTCAGGCTTTGGATGTGTACATGGATTGTCACTGTAGAGCTTTATATTTACTACAGACGCAAAGTTGCGTGTTAACATGAGTTCATGGCGTGTCCTCCATATTGGTATCCGATGAGCGTATACCCTCAGTCCTTTCAGAGCTGCAAGCACTATGAATTGGGGTCACACCCTTATAGTGTCTTGTGAGTTGGGTGGATACCGGCTTCTATCTCTAAGGCGTCTTGCTTGGCAAACATCTTACACAAAGCCGGGGCGCTTCAGTTTATACGCCTATATACCTGACTAGAGCCGGTAGTCCAAACGTTACGCCTAAACCCAAGACTGGAGGCCTACAGAGTGCATATTTTGGCTGAAGCTATATATTATGGTGTGCTGGTTGAATGTAGAATGTAATTTATGTAAACAAATACTGAATTACTATGAAAGAAGAAAGTTGCAAGGCATCGTGCGTTTGCTTTATTGCACGACCTGAAGAATTGCAGATCCACGCCCACAGGTGTCTGCAATGCTGGGTCAGGCGTGCTTGCTTTTGTTAGTAATACTGATATTGCTTTAAGTAAGAATAGGTGGGTAACAAATTTCTCCAAATTCCCAAACGACTTACCGTTTTCACTGGGAAATGTAGACTTTTCTTAGTTGTTGAATTACAGAACAGAACATAACGTCAAAGCCGATTTTTGCGTAATTTTTTAAACGATTGTAACTTGAACTGTGATTTGTTGCCTATTCTTTGTTTAGGTACGAATCAATCTATCCTAGACCACCATTTTCGCGTAAAGCAGATATTTGTAATTATTAATATAGTCATTGAACTCTATACAATTCAGATATGTAAGTTTATGTGGTAAATTCTAGAGGTTAACGTAACTCCCCTATGCCAAACTGAATCGAAGGCTTTCTTAAAATCCGCAATTCAACTGTAAACGTTTCACGTACTGAATCAAAGAACTTCTTAAAGCCATGAAAGCAACACCATCAAAACGATTTTGTACTGAAATAAAATGAAGGGCTTCTTAAAATTCAGAAAACAATTGTAGAGGTTTTCCATAGTGAATCAAATAACTGCTTAAAATCAACAAAGCAACCGCAAGCACTTCTGATTTATATGCATTCCAAGTGCCTTTCCTTTTCGTCAAGGTAAGTTGCTCTTTGTCTTCTTGGAAATTATTAAATCAACTCTTAATCAAATTTTTTTACCATAGTACACTGTAGTTTTAGACTAATTGCTATGACTATCTTATTCTCTCTGCTTGCGTATCTGTCTGGTGGTCTAATTCTTTCTCTTGCTCTTATATGTCTTTCTTTCTTTCTTAATTTCTTTTTATCATGCATATTTATTTTGTTATTAAATATTAATTCATAGACCCTTGTCCTTCCTGCCACATTCCGTCACTGCCTCTCTAGCTTTCTAGTCTACCTTTCTAGTCTTCTCTCTAGTCTTCCTCTTTGATTCATTGCCTCATAACTTTCTGAGTCTCTTCTTTCCTCTCTTTCTCACTCTCGCTCTGTCTTCCTCTTGTCCCTTCTCTGCCTACTCTGGCTCTTTCCCCTCTCTCTGCCTTTCTGTCCCTGCATGATTCGCAACCGGATATGCTATTAACACGGTAAGTCTGGACAACCCTCTGACTTGACGTAGCTCTCGTTAATACAATGTCATGCTCTTGTATCTATAGATTTTAAGTAAAGCTTTAGAAATTCTGATTACGATTTTACTGTCGCATCTTTACTTCTCTCTGTCTTTCTCTCTTTTCCTCTCTCCTTCTCACTCTTTCTCTGTTTCTATCTGTCTGTCACCCTCTCTCTTCGCTCTCTCTTCTACGTTATCTTAGAAGTTAGCGCATTCCAGATGTGTGAAGTAGTCGTTACCAGTTGACTGCCACGAACAAGCTTCCTCCAACTCCGTACGGACGTAGTAGGTATTAAATAGAAATACGTTCTGTTTCACAGTGGCCAAATTGAGCCCTTAGAATAACCGTGGACTAAGTCCATAGGATTAAATAAGGACTTGGTGCACTGTTATTCTAAGGGGCTCATATTATTATACCCACGAATAGTCTTAAGCTAAAGATATATCCCTACGTCTGATTCAGAGCGACGTGGCTTCCACGCGGTTACAGATCGTTAATTTTCTCCCAGTTTAAACACTCAACTAACAATTTACAACCTTGACACGTATCTAATAATGTTTCAAAAACTATTCACATATAGGCATCAATGATTTCATAAATAGTTTTCTATTCTTTCCTCTGACCAACTGCGTCTACTAGCTTTTACCAAACGACACAAACACTCAAGCAGACAGGCGTGCATCTATACCCAGACAAAGGCGCATGCAGGCATACGTGCGCACAATGGTACGAGGAAGAGAACGAAGAACAACAAAGCTATTCGACGAATGGCTTCACGCTTTGCAGTCATGCTTGGGCCATATCATTATACAGCTCAGTTATTCTGCTAAATCTGCCGAAAGCCCACGGTTGCCTGGGTAGACAGACTGTGTTGAACATGCGTGCTTTTAGAATAATCTCTTCCTACCGAAAACAACTCATAATACGCTCTACCTCAACACTTAAGCCTCTACAACGGAAATTGCGGAATAGTAAACATGATTTGATTAAAGTTGTTGACTGTCCACCGGTTGCAGCAAAACGGAATGACAAACTTTTAGTCATTATCGCTATAGTTGTCTTCATCTTCCCACTCACCGTTGTTGTCTTCATCATCATCGTCGTTGTCATCATCATTACCGTCGTCATGATCATCATCATCATAAACGATTATGATTATTCATCATCATCGTCGTTGTCATCATCATTAGCGTCGTCATGATCATCATCATCAACTATGATGATGATTCATCATCACCGTTGTCGTCGTCGTCATCACCGTCATCATCGACACCATCGTTCGTCGTCATCATTATCATCATCGTCGTCGTCGTCATCATCGTAAATTTCCGTCTGACAGAGGTTCAACACAGGAGCTATAAAAATTTTCTGCTGCAGTGCAGTAACGATCGCCGTCATAATAATCAACATTATCAGGATCATCCAAGACGTTTATATAGCACCACTTTGCGAACTTGATCGATCATTCGGCAGAAAATAATAATAATAATGATAATGATAATAATAATAATAATAATAATAATAATAATAATAATAATAATAATAATAATAAATAATAATAATAATAATAATAAACCAATAATAATAATAATAATAATAATAATAAACCAATAATAATAATAATAATAATAATAATAAACCAATAGGTCTACTACGCACGGACGCAGAAGACCAGACGGCCTGACAATGATTCCATGGCGCGCGGGTCGTCATCTGGTGTGGGACGCGACGTAGATACCCTTGCTCCATCATACATCCGGCAGCGACGGCGGGCGCGGCAGCCGAGATGACAGGAAAATGACCAAGTACAATGCACTCTTAAACACGCAGCTCTCGAGACCTTAGGTATAACACCACTGGCCAAAACTTTATATCAGATCTGTCGTAGTCAGCTGTCCACAGTAGACGACCTGCTTCTTGCTGCAGCGTCATAATCCAGCGGTTCAACTCGGTGGCTTTCCGCGGCACTTTATCAGGATTTTCATCCAAGACATTTTACAGCTAGCACCTTGTTTGCGAACTTGATCGATCACTGGGCAATAAAATAATAATAATAATAATAAAAATAACAATAATAAAGTAATAATAATAATAATAATAATAATAATAATAATAATAATGCTATCCCCAATTTTTTTAATTCCTTGAGGGATTACAGTCATTTATTTAAGGTAAAAAAATAATGATAATGAGCCCATATGATGCGAGTGCTCCACTTCTCCATGTTAGCCTGCATATCTGCAATGCACATCGCCTAAATCGCCCAAATCTTTAGTCTTTTAGACCTATCAATGATACGCAATGCCGCCCAAAAGCGATCGTCTGCTTGGTCTCTTGTGGAGATCACACGTTTCCTTTGGTGGCAACCTATACAAACGCCTATCGGATTTACTTAGCAAAATCATACAACACCTTATACCGGCCGAAACCCATAGGCCTCGGACTGAACCTATCAATAGGCCCTGGGCCTAAAAACGCCGGCATGCACACACGCCGAAAGTCCTGTGAGAACGATATGCATGGTGTACGATGCAAGAGGCATTTAGAGGCGGTGCCGATATTTCAAGCCGGCGAAGCGCATCAGATAGGCCGAACATAATGCTCTCACTGCCGTAGTTTTTGCAGTTCCAGCCTGTTGGACTAGAAGCAGCGAAGCGTAACCATCGAAACAGTGCTTGCACGAACGGCAACGCCTTCATTTCTTCTATACTTCTTCTCAGCCATATTCGAAGCACAACAGGTGGATAGGCTGTAGTCTCTTTGTCGACGGCTTCGTCATAGATGTTACACCCTACTCCAGCGGTGAATTTTCGGTCCCAAACGTTCGCAATGTCCTAGATTGACTTGGGAGAGATATTTCGCGCATAAACACTAACGCAAGGACTACCTAACAGCGGCTGGTCTGCGCCGAGACAAATTTCGATTCTTTTCCGACGGAAATCCTAAAAACTGGAGTGGAGATTTCGATGAGGAGCTGTCGGAGAGGTAATAGTCTTATTTGAGGTACTCAGTTCTACGCCCACAAAACAATCCCCGGTAATGCGGTCCTCCATGGCAGCTGAACCCAGGATTGGACGGCTACATTTAGTGGAAATAGTAACGCTTCGGACAATGATGATAATGATGATAACTGCGATTCATTCATTCATTCATTCAGAGTATTTATATAGCACCCCTTCAAGAAGCTACTCCGGAGCGCATAAACACAGCCGTGACTGACCAGTGTTCACACGCCATAGACGCCGCACCTTGCGATGATGACGCTTTAATCTATTTAAATGTAATCTTATCTCATCTCATCTGATCTAATGCTATCTATTGCATAATTATGACCACAACATTAATCGTTGGTCGCTCTAAGTCGTGATCAAAATTCGTAATCATTTTGGGGAATTAAGTCGAAGTTAATAAGTCGATGAACCATAAGTTACGTAGACATGCTGAAACATATGAGAGAAATTCGATAAAAGTTACATTAGCTCGTGAATGCATTGTAAAAACTTGATATAGCGCCGTTAAAAAGTGTTTAGAAGCATCTGCTAAGCAACCCAGTCTGACGCACCGAAACAGTTGCGACTTGAGATGAGGTGAAAGACGTTCGCGATCTACCCGGGCAGAAGAAAACTGAATAGGAACTCATGAAAACTGTTCTCTTCTGCCTCTGAGTAGTTACGTTGAGAGTTGCTATTTAAGTGCTCCGAATGAATGAATGAATGAATGGATGAACGAATGATTGAGTGATTGAATTCGTCCATTTATTGATTTCTGACTGGCTTAGCCTAACTTCTGTTTCCCTGAGCTGTCAGATTATTTCTTGTTCATCTATCGATATATCAATCTATTGATTAATACTATTGATTAATTTACTGATTGATTAAAATTAATGTCTGACTGATTGATTGATTGATTAATTAATTAATTAAATAATGTGTTAATTCATTAGACCTACATGTATATGGTACCTCTTCAAGAGTTCTGCTCCTAGTCCAGACTTTCTCGAAAGAGAGAATTCTCCAATTTCTTCTAAGTTCAAAGTGGCAACCATGTTTCCTGCGTAAAAAGCCTAAATAGCAGACCTAATTATTAGATCTAATCAATAGAATGGAAGTTTCTAATATTAAATTCAGTTCATGGATATAATTAATAAGCCTGCGATTATTTAAAACATATATATTTCTTGGTTTTCAGGATGAAACCAACTTTTGACCGTGGCGCTTGGACGGTTATTACCTTTGTAAGTGTTTGCCGTTCAATGCTAACAATTTCTTACTCAAAATTTAATTCAGATTTAACACCATTACAGTATATATATATATATATATATATATATATATATATATATATATATATATATATATATATATATATATATATATATATGAAATTATTTACGTCTTGAATAGAATAGGCTATAGTGAGATAGAATAGAATCGAATCGAATGGAATTGAATTACTTAGAGTGGGTTAGAACTACATGAAACACAATAGAATAGAATGCCATTCGGATAGAACATAATAGAACAAAATGGAATTGAATCAATTGGAGTGAAGTAGAATAAAATCAAATAGGAAAGAATGGAATACAATCTGAATAGAATAGAATAATATATAATGGAACTGAAGTACTTGAAGTGGAGTAGAACAAAGTGAAATAATGCAGAATGGAACAGAATACAATAGGGTACAATACAATACAATACAATACTACACAATAGAACTTCCTAATCAGAGTAGGCTACTTCTGTTACCTCAACGCTCCCGAATAAGCTGCTCACCTGCGATTAGTTTAACCCTACGTGGCACACTGAAAATCCCGGGCATCATATTTGTATCACGTTGTATGATACACTTCTGTTAGCGAATTCTCAGTTGCAAATTCATGTAAAGCTTAATTGACATTCACTAGATGGCGATAGCTGCAAATCTGCCTGTTGCTCCTTCGTAACAGCGTATAATTTTATCCCGTGATTGAGTTATGCTGTCCAGGACTCACATTGTGCCATAATAGGTTAAGAGTAACGCTTTAGAAATTTGGAGTTTGCGTTGACCTCATATTCTTTGTTTTGGTTAAATCTTTTGATATTTCTTTCTTTACAGACATTAATATTTTTCGGAGAAATACAAGGTAAGCATTTTCTCTCATAGTTTCTAATTCTCCGCAACTTGTAACCGTAAGGTCACAGTAGGCCCCTAACGTTTAGTAAGCAAAACTCGTCTCATGTCGAATGCGATATTTGTAGGGCTTAAAACAATTGGTCATCGTTTGTATATTATGATAACGGGGCCGTAGTAGAAATCTGGGGAATAGAAGTATTGCGCAATGCTGCTTTAGCTATTATTCGAAACATTCTGATTTGTTCCGCGACGCCTCAAACGTTGTCTAGCCCAAAAATACGTAACTGAGGACTAAGCTTCATAGAGGTGTTTAGTAAGTGAACGATTATCTCACAATGCCTTTACCTTACCTTCGCCTTACCCATCCTGACCTTACCTAATCTTACCTTCACCTGACCTTACATTCACCTGACCTAATCTTACCTTACCTTACCTTCACATTACGTAGCCTTAACTTACCCTATCTTCACAATACCTTTCCTTCACCTTACCTATCCTTATCTTACCTTACCTTACCTTCACCTAGCCTAACCTTCACCTTACCTTCACCTGACCTTACCTTCACCTGACCTTACCTTCACCTTACCTTCACCTGACCTTACCTTCACCTGACCTTACCTTCACCTGACCTTACCTTCATCTTACCTTCACCTTACCTAACCTTCACCTTACCTTCACCTGACCTTACCTTCACCTGACCTTACCTTCACCTGACCTTACCTTCACCTGACCTTACCTTCACCTGACCTTACCTTCACCTGACCTTACCTTCACCTGACCTTACCTTCACCTGAACTAATCTTACCTTACCTTCACCTTATCTTCACCTTACCTATTCTTACCTTACCTTCACCTTTCCAAACCTTACCTAACCCTATACCTTATCTTCACATTATCTAACCTTACCTAGCTTAACGCTATCCTAATCCGAACTTGCATGACCTCACCTTACCTAATTAGACTCGATCTTACCTGACCTTGACTTTTCTTGCCCTTCTTACTTTCCTTTATTCATTCATTGCACATATTTATATAGCGCCCCTTCAAGATTTCTACTCAGAGGTGCTCCCGACTACAGCGCGGACACTGAATCGGAGTTTCACGCCGAAGCGCATGAGCAATTGCGAGTGAAGGACTTGCCTATGGTCCCTGCGCGGCGGCTTAAGGTGGATTCGAACCCGCAACCCTCCGGTTGCAAGGCACCGAATATACCCCTTGAGGTGGATTCGAACCCGCAACCCTCCGGTTGCAAGGCACCGAATATACCCCCTTGAGGTGGATTCGAACCCGCAACCCTCCGGTTGCAAGGCACCGAATATGCCCCCTTGAGGTGGATTCGAACCTGCAACCCTCCGGCTGCAAGGCACCGAACATACCTCTACACCACCGCGCCCCACAACCTTTAGTTACCTTTTAACCTGAGCTTTATCTAACCTTTAGTCTACCTGACCTCTTATATGACTCTACCTTACCTACCTTGTCTTGCCTTGATTTACCTTTACCTTACTTGACCTTGTGTGACCTTATGGGATCTTACTTTACCTCATCTTGCCTTGCGGTTCTTAATAAATTATCAGGAATCTTTGGCTTATTTTGTGAACAGGTCAGATTAAGAAGACTTTAATCGTTATTATTTATTCCTGATTGTTTTCTGATCTGTCATATAAATATGCATCTATTTCGTTTTCCCAGGTCAAAAGACGTCTTTGCTGACGCCCAAGTACACCCCGCTCGAGACACCCCCACTGACCAATACCGTCTCTCCGGGGAAGGCCGAACAGACTTCCCCAACTATCCTGACGTCGAGCGGGATCAATGGTATCAGTCGGAATCTGACACCTTTTCCGACCCCCAACAACGGGGGCTCGTCCGTGGACGCTGGCGGTGGAACCGGGAACCGAACGACACCCTCCAACCTTGATACGACAACGTCGAATGTTCGACAGACCCCGTTAAAGCTGGGCTCAAACTCCGCGGATGATTCCGGAGCATCCGGATCAACTCCCAGACAGACTCCGGCTAGAGTTGATGTCTCCGCAACGAATAATGCTGGGAGCTCCAGTTCAACCGCCCGACAGACTCCGCCAAGAGCAGGTCTCTCTACACCGGACATTTCTGGAGGCTCTGGATCTTCTACCATGAGAGAAACTCCACCGAGGCTGGCAGTTACTTCTGGCGGCCAACAAACCCCCCAAAAGGAGGGATCGAACGGCAGTAGCACCGTTCGTACAACACCAGCGAGGTTGATAACAGCAAGCGATGCTTCAGCAGCGAGTGGCAGTTCGGTGAGGATGACACCAGCAAGGTTTTCTGCTTCAAGCCCATCGCCGGTCAGTAACGTCTCCATCCGAGCAACGCCATCAAGGGTGACTGCATCTTCCGGAGATTCTGGCAACTCCCCGACCCTGTCTATCCGTACCACGCCTGCTCCCAACCCGCAGAGCAACTCAAGTCCACAACCCCAATTGGGTTCTTCGTCCAGCGGACTTCGTACGACCCCAGGTGGTTTATTTTCAATTCGGACGACCCCAGGTGGTTCCTTTGCAAATCGAACGACCTTGGGTGGTCCCTTTTCAATTCGCACGACTCCGGGCCTAACCACTCGCCTCGGTTCCAACGGAAGTTTCACTCGTACTACACCCTCCAACCTTGGCCTAAGTTCCACCTCCTCCATCTTAATTCGCACTACCCCAGGTGGTTCCTTTTCAATTCGCACTACCCCAGGTGGTTCCTTTTTAAATCGCACTACCCCAGGTGGTTCCTTTTCAATTCGCACCACCCCAGGTGGTTCCTTTTTAAATCGCACGACCCCAGGTGGTTCATTTTCAATTCGAACTACCCCAGGAGGTTCCTTTTCAAATCGAACAACCCCATTTGCTTCCCTTTCAAATCGCACAACCCCAGGTGGTCCCTTTTCAATTCGAACTACCCCAGGAGGTTCCTTTTCAAATCGCACAACCCCATTTCCTTCGCTTTCAAATCGCACGACCCCAGGTGGTCCCTTTTCAATTCGAACTACCCCAGGAGGTTCCTTTTCAAATCGCACAACCCCATTTCCTTCGCTTTCAAATCGCACGACCCCAGGTGGTCCCTTTTCAATTCGCACTACCCCAGGTGGTTCCTTTCCAATTCGCACGACCCCAGATCGTTCCTCTTTAAATCGCACGACCCCAGGTGGTCCCTTTTCAATTCGCACTACCCCAGGTGGTTCCTTTCCAATTCGCACGACCCCAGATCGTTCCTCTATAAATCGAACGACCCCAGGTGGTCCCTTTTCAATTCGTACCACTCCGAGCGTCTCCACTCGCCGCGGTACCCCTCCCTCAAACTCTAACCTAAGTTCCTCAGCCTCCCCTTTTAGTATCCGCACAACTCCACCTCTGTCCACCAGTTCCAGCGGGCGTCGAACTACCCCACCGTTGTCGTCTAGCACTACCTCCGCATCTGTGCGACCTACACCAACAGTCAGCTCCTCCCCCACGCAATCGACTTCCAGTGCCACTCGTAGGACAACACCACCAATCAGCTCGGTTACCTCTACTAGACCAACTCCAACACTAAGCACAGCACCAAGTACTTCAAGTGCAACCAGCTCCAGCTCTGCCTCAAGAAGAACTACCCCGACCTTGAGTACAACCTCTTCCTCTACATTTCCTACTTCTACCACTACTCTGCCAACCCGAATCCCTACCAATCCAACTTCCACGTCTCTGCCTAGTTCGTCTACGACGCTCATGACCTCTACGACCTCTGGACCATCTTCCACTCTCTCAGCAACCAATCCGACAGTTCCTACTCCGTTATCCACGAACACCATTCTACCCTCATCCACATCTGCCACTCTCTCTTCATCCGCACCCACCATTCTCTCTTCATCCGCTCCCACCATTCTCTCATCATCAACCACCGCTTTTCCATCACCCACGTCCACCACAACTTTTCAATCACCCACGTCCACCACAACTTTTCAATCACCCACGTCCACCACAACTTTTCAATCACCAACGTCCACCACAACTTTTCAATCACCCACGTCGACCACCACTTTTCCATCAACCAAGACCACTTTCCCAACAACCATCACTACTTTCCCTTCCACCAGCTCCACCTTAACTACAACCTCATCTACTGTACCGTCGTCATCGACGTCTACATCTCCCACCACATCTCTGCCTTCCACAACGACAACGACAACTACCACTTCTCTTCCAACTCCATCAACGACAATGACAACGACAACACCACCAACAACAACTCCAGAAACGACTTCATCAACGAGTACTCTTTCAAGTTCTTCTTCCTCAACTTCACCGATTTCATCATCAACTACTTTAATTTCGACTTCAACCTCAGTCACAACAACTTCAACCTCAACCCAATCGTCCTCAGCAACTTCAACCACAATCACACCCTCAACAATCACAACAACCTTACCCTCCACATCAACAACAGCCACCACCACGCTCACCTCATCCACAACATCGCAAACACTTTCACCCCCAACTATCAGCACCACCACGCTGCCAATCATATCAAGCTCCACCTCTCTGTCCTCTACCTCTCTGTCTTCCCAGACTAGCCCATCAACGACGCCCTCGACCAGTGCACAATCAACCTCTCTTACCTCGTTGATAACCGTACCATCCACCTCACCCACAGTTCTTGTAACCTTCACCACCACAGCTTCGACCCCAGCCCAGACTCCCCAACCGACTCCTGGTCCGTCAACTTCCACCTACATCCAGATCGTGTTCTGCAACCTCTACCAAGAAGTGGCACCAGACAACAGTGTCTTGAACAGCTACCTCTGGAATCTTCAGGTGCAGATAGCGAATATCGTCGGTAGCACGACGGACAGGATTCGGGATCTGACCATAATGACGGAACCGAACACAGGTAAACCTAACCGTAGTATATTATGTTTCAAGCATTTAATATTATATATAGTTGTTACATATTATATATATATTATATATAGTTACTACATATTATATATATATTGTGTGTGTCACAATTTATGTCTTATAGCCATTTAGTAACTTTTTTGTGCATAAATTAGTCCAAACAACAATCTAGACCCCTATCTGTTATGTATACCTTATATACTTTACCCTTAATCATAGTTGTAAAAAACGTTTTTTTCGTTTTTTATTATTTTCCAAAAAACGTTTTTTTTCGTTTTTTATTTCTCGTCTCGTTTTTTCCGTTTTTTATTTTTATATGTAACTTTATTTATTTATTTATTGTCTGTCATTATTTGTTTAATTTTATTCTTGTCTGATATCCCTTACGTTGTCTCCGTCCTTTCAAGGATTCATCTAATTTACGTCACTATTTAATGTCATCAGTTGAGAAATAAAATAGCACAGAACAGGAAATAAAATTTATAAAAGTTATTTTAATTCCTAAGTTATCCAAAATGCGAAATGTTGTCTTTGTACACAGTAGTCTCAGATTGACTGATAAACTGACTCGATAATATATTATTACGTTCTAATATAAGTCAAAATTGTAAGTACAATTTTTGATTACGTACACTCTAGGCCTATAGTTACAAAATTTGGTTTTTTAATTGCTAATGTCAGCATGGACTTATGTGGACTTGTAGGCCTAGGCCTATATACAATTTAAATTTGAAAGGATTTCAGAATTTTTAATAACTCAATTTCTTATTAAACCAAACTTATGAAAAAGAAAATAATTGTTGTAGATTAATGTTACTTGGTGTTTACTTATAAAGTTATGTTATTTGCTGATTAGAATTAAATTGTGTAAACAAGGTTTTTAATTTTAAAATACAGAAAAGATGTAATAAAGTCAAATTATTTTCTTTTCCGTTTTTTTCTCGTTTTTTTCCGTTTTTTATTTTTTGGAAAAAACGACGCTTTATTTCGTTTTTTTTGTTTTTACCGTTTTTTACAACTATGCCCTTAATTGCCTTGCCTTGATAATGTTGATATCGTCTGCCTTACCTCATCTTACCCAATATATCTCGCTTATCCCTTCTGAACTTACTTGACTCTATTTTTCAATATCGTACCTTGCTTTATCCATATCTACCTTACACTTAACCGTATCTCACCTCACCTTATCAGAAAAGTGATGTCTGAGTGGTGATGTGTTTCCTTCAGTCGCAACTGTTTCGGGTATACACTAAACAACAGAACCTCTCTGCTAGAAGACAGCTAAGAGGGCTCAGAGAATACTTTTGTAAAGGACTCTCGAGATATAGTTCCTGACCTTGCTAGGCAGCTCGAGGTCATGCTTGCGGGGGTAACGGCTATGATGATGACGCAGGACATGAGACTGGCTTCATATAGCACCTGACAGTAGACGATCCTCCGCTGAAGAGGAGGCTTCCCCTCCCCCAAAGGCACTACATAAGTGGTTTCGTTGTAGGTCGCCTCGTCGTACAGTTCCTGGTCGCCGAAGGACTTTCACCGTCGACGATGGAGATACTGGCCAGGATCCGAGACCGAGTCTACTCACTGACACAGCCACTGACGCTGATCGACCTCTACAAGAGACAGCTCTACATCCAATGCGATAACTCCAGATACCTCTACAATTGGACAGGTAGGTTGTCCCCCAATCTAGAAGTGAATCATCGAAGTGCAAATGTAAATGTAAACTTTACTATGGATGGGACCAGGTCGTTGTGGTCTATACACTCTAATCTAAACTAGCCTAATCTAACCTCTACTCTATAATTTAATCTAACCTAACTTAAGTTAACCGAAACACTCTAATCTAGCCTAATATAATCTTGCTTCTACTCTCTAATCTAGCCTAATATAATCTTGCCTCTACTCTCTAATCTAGCCTAATATAATCTTGCCTCTACTCTCTAATCTAGCCTAATATAATCTTGTCTCTACTCTCTAATCTAGCCTAATATAATCTTGCTTCTACTCTCTAATCTAGCCTAATATAATCTTCCCTCTACTCTCTAATCTAGCCTAATATAATCTTGCCTCTTGCCTGATCAGACATTTACACGTCATGCTTGACTTGTTTTAAGATTACGGGCCGTGTCCCAACCAGATGTGCTACAACGGCGGTCTGTGCGGCTGTCGCCCCGCCGGTCGCTTCTACTGCATCTGTCGGAACTCATACAGTGGCAACAACTGCGAGATTCCTCCGGGGAAACCATCCCCAAGCACAGGCGGACCCAACTACTGGCCGCTGCTCGTCATCCCGGCCGTAATCGCCCTTCTCCTTCTCATACTCGGCCTGCTCTACTGCTGTAAGTTCTGCTGCCACTGCGCCTGTTCGTGGTGTCCGTGGTGCACGTGTTGCGTCGCGGCTGAAGAGAAGGAGCACCCGATGCCCATCATCGTGGAGGTCCCCGTCGTGGAGACGATGGAGACGGAGAACGTCTACTCCGATCTCCGCCTGCAGAGCGTCACCTCAGAGCCGCAGAACATGTTCTACCACGCCGTCGGGAGACCGTTCGCCGTCGCCTTCAACGATAACACGTTCAGCGCCTCGTCGAGCACGATCGTCGGCCCCAACGACAGATTCTACACGGGCACAACGGGGAAGAAGATGGCCATCGTGTACGAAGACATCGGGGGCTGTAAGACCATGTCCGAGATCGGCGGTGGTACCATGGCCGGTTCGGCCTGCGGCGGGTCGGCCTTTGCCGACAGCGATGCCTACTACCACGCCCTCGGGCAGAAGCTGGCCATCGCTTTCAACGACCGATCTTTCAATACGTACGAGTCACGTCCGCGCCAGGATAAAACCCGGCTCTACTTCAACTGAAGCGGAGCGAGAGGAGGAGAAGGAGGGGGCGGTGATCGTGGAACTTGTTTCCATGGATGAACGAACGCGGAACTAATTCCGTTCACGAATGGATGATAACTTATACTTACACAAGGAAACGTGTCTCTGCTGTTGCTGCTGTCTGAGTCTCGCCTGTCGAAGATCCAGTCCGCTGGCTATACCATCGTTCCGGTTGATCGGTCCGGAATGTACATCCATAGCAGCAGTTTATCTGTGTAAATAGGAATTCATTGGTTTTCACTGGATCTATCGGGTTAAACGGCGTACTTTACACCTCCTAATCAGCTACATAATCACAGCAAGGTATATACTAAATAGTTGATTGGTTTAACCTCTTTATTCGTGCTATTACTAAGATATTATACTTTTACATCGTGTTTAAGATCGTTGGGTGAGCTTTAAAGCTGTCTTGAGCATACTTCTTTGAAAAGTTAGCCATCGCAAGAGAGCTTTGAGAATGGTGGTTCACTTCCTGAAAATCATAAATGGCATTGTACTGCTATTGTATTTCTGATGATTTATTTCCTCTGTGGGACATGTGATACAACAGGAAAACATATTAGGGACAACATTTTTCTTTTTCTGACTATGATTAACATTAGTTAAACCCAAAGTCAATTGTAATCCATAAAAATAGAAAAAATCAAGGGACTGCTAATGACATCTAGAACGGCTATGTCTAATTATCAACATTATTATAATTATAATTATTGTTATTATTATTATTACTACTATTACTACTACTACTACAACTACCGCTACTGCTACTACTACTACTATTACTATAACTATTTATTATTATTATTACTACTACTATTTATTATTATTATTATTATTATTATTATTATTATTATTATTATTATTATTATTATTATTATTATTATTATTATTATTATTATTATTATTATTATTATTATTATTATTATTATTATTATTATTATTATTATTATTATTATTATTATTATTATTATTATTATTATTATTATTATTATTATTATTATTATTATTATTATTATTATTATTATTATTATTATTATTATTATTATTATTATAGTAGTAGTAGTAGAAGTAGTAGTAGCTGAATATATGGTTCGTAACCAGTCGATTGTGACGACCTATACACTTGCCAAAAATGAAGATATATATATCCGCATACCTGTTGAGAAACCTGCATTATACATATTTGTAGATACATAACATTTGTCTTTGTTCTATAGGACTTTTCTTCTCCGTTATCCTTTCAATCTTTATTTCCTCCGTTTCTCTTTTAATCTTTAAAATAACGCTGTCTAATAAAATTATGTTAACTTATCACGCTAGCTGACCATATAACCGCCACAGCAGGTTAAGATTTTGAACATTCAGAATCGTCATTTAGCTCATATAAAATTATATATTTTGTTGTTATTAACATATTTAAATGTGCTCAAGAACTTTGTATAATTGTGTGAGCATAGGTGTGTGTGAGTGCGTATGTATGCGATGTATGTATAAGATGTGTCACTTAGGGGCATTTCGAAGCTGGTAAATCATTGTTCTTGGGGTCTTCGTAGTTAAAGTTCTTTTAAATACACTTAATAAATTTAACGGACTAGCTGACTGTATCAAAGGCTTGAAATAGGTCAAAGTAGCACACAGCTCCTTTTGATACTAGCAACTGAGTAGTTTTCTAATGGACGCTATGTAAAAGTAATGCTCCGAATTTAAACCATGATCATTGGAGTAAATATTCTTCTTACTGAGCGTAGGTAATATCATTCCGCGCACTCTCTACTCTCTGCACTCTAAGGCGCAGGGTGATCTGCTTGTGTCCACGTTCATACATGTAATCTGCGACTTAAGCGCCTTGTCCTTTTCCCTGCTTCCATTTTGCCAGCGATTGAAGACCATTCTATTCAAACGAGACCTTGTGCTGTCATGACAGAAGCTCTGGAGCTTTCTAGAAGAGGCGCTATATAAATGTTCACTTGCCATTACCATTACCTCTGCATCTCTTTGATAACAAAACGGTTTTAAGAAATTAATCGAAGCCATTCTACGAATTAAACAATGGGAGGCTAAGCTCCTAATGCACTCGCTCAGTCTGGTTGCCTTTAAAGCAGTTGACAGCGTTAAACTTTGTAAGTATTTTTTATCATACAACTTCTGGTAAAGATAACTGATAGCATTTACTAACTACGTGTTCAGATGTAGATTTATCTCAAACTCTGTTTCACATGTAATGTTTTAATATTGTTACTTATTTATACAGTTTTAGACAACATATTGAGTCGGTTTTTATCACAATGCAGTTTGATGCAGTCTGTCATTAATTGATTAATTTTATTAATTAAGAAGATGTTGCTTTGATCTTCCGATTTAACTAAATCTGGTAATGCAACCATCAGTCGTGCATTGAGAATATGAAGCCACTAATACCAAGTCAGGTCAAGCCAAAGGTCAAGCATAAGGTCAGATATTTAGAGCATGGTCCAGAGCAACCGTTATTCCATCCTTGAGGTCACATATTTTGGCCATGCATTCTCCGGACATAGATATCTCAATGGCCTAAGATCTCCATGTCTCGTCAGGTCATCGATGGCAGAACAGACGTCACGTGACACGCCAGAGGCGGTGCTATGGTCAAGGGTCAAGACTGTCTCGTTGACCTTTGACCTCGGCAACCTTGGTGTCCACCACCATGTAGGGGTCGCATGAAATTGACGAATACCGAATAGTTGATCAGTGGCACTTAGTGCGAAATGTCAGCGGGCAACGTCAGAGCTGTGGGCGTCTCGTCCCTAGTATTTCCTACTCATATAGGCCGACCTGTCAGCAACTAAATTTTCTGTTGATCTTGGCTCTTTTGATATTGATTCAGTTCATATTTCTGTCGTTGGACCCACTGCGTCTAACAGTCTTCCCAACCACGTGAAGAATGCGCATCTGTA
The DNA here is from genome assembly GCA_020284085.1 of Aporrectodea caliginosa. Lineage (NCBI taxonomy): Eukaryota > Metazoa > Annelida > Clitellata > Crassiclitellata > Lumbricidae > Aporrectodea > Aporrectodea caliginosa. Next base: position 596,074 of record JACEVL010000162.1, read on the forward strand.
GGGACATTCAAATCACGGCTCAATATCTATCTTCTAAAGTATCATATGACTGTCATTCGCTTGTGTATGCTCGTGCACAACGCCCTTTTCCTTGGCCTCGGCTGCTCTAAGGCGCCTTGCAAATGGTCTTATAATTTTACTATAGAGATAGCACGCTGCAGACTTAAACTGTTTAGCTGGAAACGTAATACACAGCAATGGCTTTATGCTAACAATTCACTTTCGCCTGCAGCTAGACACTAATGAACGTTTCGGATGAGATTCTTAGACAGTCAGTCCTAGAATTATGTGTATAATAGTTTGCAGGATTTAGACAATAGGCCAGTGGTTCTCAAACTTTTTAAGACTATAGGCACGCTGGACAATGTAAATTTCTGTCGCAATATTTATAAACGTCTTTCGCGGCACACCTGTGTTCTTAATGCAGGTCTCGTATAATTAATCGTATATTTACAGTCCTTTACAGTTTACACTATACTGACTATATTTAAAAGTCGATTGGTGACGTTTTGTTTCACGGAACATCTCTAGCTCTGGTTGGCCGCGTAGCACAGTTTGAGAAACTCTGCAAAAGGTGACTTTGTGAAAGAAATGAACTCTCTTAAGTAAACTATGTCGGCTATTACTTCCGGCATGTTTGCCATTATGATGGATGGTTGGTTAAGCTTAAACTGAGTTATAAAGCCACCGTATCATGACGTTAGTCAGTAAATTGCGACTGTTGGCAATATTGAATAAGCTCAGACACCGGCCATGTAGTGTGTAAGCATTCTATTTAAGCTATTGCTTCAAACCTTCACTTTCGGAATTTTATCAGAATCAGTGTTTTTTGATTATGATAATGTCTGTTTCGATTACATAGGCTACAACCTATTGTAAGAGTTCAACGTGTCTTTATGAAACTGCTCGATGGCTGATGATGCAAAATATTCTGACACGGACTCTTAGTCTTAATATGCATCTAGCACACTGTTGGGATTTCTGGTTTTAAAATGTGTTGCTACAGTTTCTGCCAAAGAAAATTGAAAATTCAAAGAGTTTGTCATCTATCCATAGCCTATTAAGTGCATGCATGTCTGCATTGTGCCATCTATTATATCGCTCCTTTTATGTCTGTCCTCAAAAGCGCTGAACAAACGCATAAAACTATTCAAAACAAGTGCGTTTTAACATATACAGGAAATACATCCCGAACATCGCCAAATGAAACAGCAAGTGGAAAACGGTTCTAAGTATGTGTTGAAAAGAACAATCCCATCAATTTGCAACTTTGCCTGATCTTTATCAACTTTATCAAATTGAATTTAATCAGGTCAAATCTACTGTGATCTAATTTATCCTGTTCTGTTCTGTTCTGTTCTATTCTGCTCAACATGGCCACGTTCATGGATGTATAAAGGTATGTGTGAATAAGAATGCAATGGTGAATAGTCTGAAATCCAGTGTATGTAAACGGCCAAAACAAAAATCCATTCAAGCCAGATTCACACGCACGATCGCAGCCACTGGCTTAGCGTCGTCGTCTCCATGTTGAGTGTGCAGTCAATCGAGCGTGCGACCACTGTGGTGTGTCAGGCAGAGGTATTCATGCGTGTCGTTTCTTCAGCCCATCCCACTTCAGATGTCGCAAATAAGCAGGCCACTCCCTTCACGATAAACGAACCGCCTTGCATGGGTGGTGTATATGGGAGGAGGATGTGGGGGAGGGGGAGGGCGTGGACCAGTGGGTAAGAGGCAGTAAACTTCTGTTGAGCTTTTGAAGATGACGTAGCCTATCTCTGAAGCGTGAGGTTACTCAAGTAGTTCAGACACGCGTCACCAAATCCTCATTGTTCGACTAAATGGAAAAGTACAATCCCATCAATTTGCAACTTTATCTGATCTATAGTTTTATCTAATTGAATCTGTTCTAATCTAATGCACTGTAATTCAATTAATTCTGTTGTGTTCTATTCTGCTCTACTCTAATCTGTTCTAAGTGAGTCCACTGTAATAAAATCTGTTATATATATTAATGTTGATGAGGCCGTTGATTTTATTCAGGTGAGTGAATTTAACCATCCTCAAAGCCTTAATACTTAAACACTTAATGAATGGATCCAGCGCAAGACAGATTGTTGGATCTAACCTCTGTTGTTGGATCTGATGTCTGTTGGTGATTAAGGTACGGGCTGTACTGAAACAACTGAATGTAGGGCGTATACCAAATTTAGATAAGGACGTCCGCATTGGGCAAATCCCCTCTTGTGTCTGCATTTATTCGTACCTACCTCTTCCAAATTTTCGGAAGCTCGACAAAAGTTTACTGCCTGTTACCCACCGGTCCACCCACCCTGGGCCACCCACCGTCATACGAACCAAGGCAAAATGTAACCACTTGAGACGAGTTAGAAGAAATTCAGAAGTATAGGCCTATACATGTAGATTACGCACGAGAGGGTTTTCTAGTGTTGATATGCAGAAACGAGGGACCAGAAGATCTACACTGGCAGGTAAGAATTGGTAAAAGTAATATGAAACAAGTTGATATACGAAAGAAATTATCGTAATAAAGAAAACCGGAAGACAAAACATCGAACGACTAAGCAATCCACAATCATCCATTAATTCAACGATGGTTTTTGTCTTCATTCAACTGAACTTCTATACTATATTGCCACCTAGCGACTACTTAGAACGATACGTCTGGCGCTGTTAAATCACCGACTGAGATGATAGGACAAACCAGTGTAAACGGCCCTTTGATTAATTTAAGCACAGGAAACACCGTATTTTGACCTGCTCGTAAGTCTCAAATCCTTTAACCGATTGACTTGACTTTTGATAGGTTTGATGAGGTAATGGAAAGCTCCACCCTGCATGGAACAGGTTGGGAGTAAGCAGGTTACCCAGCGTCACCCAACAAATGCGTTCTCTGTTTTCTTGCTGTGGTTGCCTCATTATTGCCGTTCCTTCCACTCAGTAAGTGTTGGAAGCTTGAGTGATCTTCGGTGGCTGGAACAAAGCTTTGGAATTTATACTGCTCAGATCTTTGTTTCTGTCAGTTTGTTGATGTCTTTCAGGTCTAAGCTTAAGAATTGCTTGTTTCAATTTGCTTAAACACCCAAACTTATCTTAGCCTCTGCTTTCTCCGACCTATCTGCACCTCAAACAGATTTCACCAACAAATTACTGTTTTGGCAGCGGTTTAATTTGAAGCAATCTTCGATTGATGTCAAATGCACTAAGAAAACGGCGCTATAGAAGTAGGATAATTAGATTGCGTCATTAGAAGTTACTAATTACAATTGCAAGTACAATTGTAAAACGCTCATACCGCCTAATTTTTATGTGCGATAATATATAGGACAACGTTGGTGTAGAGATGCGCCTTTTTCGGCCGATAATTTATAGCAAAAGGTTAGAATCACACTACTGGTGTTAATAGCCACAATTTTTTAACCCGTATTCTAATAATGTTTTGTTTTCCACATGAAGCAGTTATTAACAGCTATAAATTCTCGGCCAGAAAAGGCGCATCTCTACATATTATTAGCAGCCTGCAGTGAGAGAGGGTTTTGAGAAATTGGACATACCGACAGTCCGAGCGACCGACATATCGATTGACATATCGACCGATAGACCGACGACGGAGCGTCAATTCGGTTGACTGGATTTCCTAATTAATAGATCTAATAAGGAATTCCTATTTTAAAGAACATCACCAGGCGCAGCATCTGATAAGCAGAGGAGCGACAATTGATAGCATCACCGAACGAATGCAGCCAGTGCAGATGCGGTGGAACGCATCCAACATCAGCAGCAACAGCTATTGGCATATCTTACGACCAGCAACAGCATCCTCAGAGTCCATATATAAATATACACACACATAAACATGTGTGTATATATATATGTAATTATGGATATGTATGTATGTATGTATGTATGTATGTATGTATGTATGCATGCATGCATGCATGCATGCATGTATGTATGTATGTATGTATGTATGTATGTATGTATGTATGTATGTATGTATGTATGTATGTATGTATGTATGTATGTATGTATGTATGTATGTATGTATGTATGTATGTATGTATGTGTTTATGTATGTATGTATTGATGTATGTATGTATGTATGTATGAATGTATGTATGTATGTATATATGTATGTATATATGTATATATATATGTATGTATATCATGTGTATATTTATATGTAGCGATGAGTTGCCCCGCACACACATACACACACATACTTGGTGGAGAGAGCAATGCCTATTACCGTATTACGTGTCATCAATCGCACTGGAAATTGGTTTCTCCGTTCGCTGATTGCTTCGGCGCGACACCTCTTTATTCTACCATCCTCATTGCGTTCCTCATTTTTTCCCTCTCCTTGTCCCTCCTTGTCCCTCCCTTCGTCCCGTCTCGCTCGATCCCTTCTTTCTCCCTCCCGTGCATCCCTCTCCGTCCTTTCTTCCGTTCCTTGCTCTGTCCGTTCCATCTTCTCCCTCGCTCTTATGTTCCCTTCATTGCTCCTGTTTCATCCATCTCTCCCACCTGCTCTCCCTCCGCAACTCCATCTCTTCCTCTTCCTCTGTTTCTTTCATCCCTCCATATTTGACCCTCTACATCCTTCTCTTCCTTTCTCCTCTCCCTGCCTCTATCTCTCTCTCCTGCCTCCCTCCCTCCGTTACACCCTCCGTCCGTCCACCCTCCTCTGCCTCCATCCTTCCCTCCATCCCGTAATAGAGCCCGCATCCCTCGGAAGCGTATATAGCGCGTATATCTGGAAACACCTGCAGCAGTATCAAATGGCGCCAGGGCTTGGGCGTTCGTAAGCATCGGGTTTTCTTCACACGCGCTGCCAATAGACAGAGACGACGGCGACGACGATGAAGCACATCTAGCTATCCATGGTTCATGTCAAGCAGGCGCCTTCTGGCCATATTTCCTCTGCTCAGTGTTAATAAGACTCTTCGCCGGGTTCAAGTATATCTTGCAAACGCATCGTCGTCTATTGAAAAGCGGCTTAACACACTGGAATCGCTTCGTTTCAACGACGCACCTCAAGGAGCTACATAACGCGATCGGATTACTTAAAACACTTTAACGGCGATGTCCATTGGTTTCCCAATCGCTTTTAGTACTCTCTTTCGTCGTTAAAGTATTAGATATTATGTTTAGAAAAATGCGTTTCATTGAGAGATTTTGCTCTGGACGCTTTTCCGATGTGTGCCATTTCAACGACAGATATTGGTATTAGTAGATATGTCTATATCCAGCGTTTCAACAACATACTGGGGTTGGGACAGATTCTGCTATGTGTTGTTTTAACAGGCTACATTGGCCCTAAACGCTTTTTATGTGTACAGCGTTTTGGCGAGAGATTTGAGCATGTGACATGTTCGTACAATAAACCTTTACAAGGAGAGATGTTGGCATTTTCAAACGTTCTTATACGTTTAGCGTTTCAAGAGATTTTAATCGTTTTCTATACTCAGCGTTTCAACGAGAAGTGTTGGCTACATATACACATTATACAGAGAGCCTACTAAAGAGGCGACTTTGGCCAGACGCTTTAAAACAGTGGACAAATAACACCTACGCTAACGTATACCAGTATTCAGTAACCCATGCGAGTTCCTTTCATATACAGATCTCGCATCAAAATCTTACAAAGCCATGGAAATTCTGAGAAGCACGCATTCGAGACATCGCGTGAAGGCATGATCGTATTCTCAAAGTGTTTCGCTGTGACGAAAGTTTATGACAGGTCTGCGACTTGTTGTTCAGCTGAGCGCACGCGAACTGCAAACGTCGCCTGTCGTCTGCTGAACTGGAAAGGCGTTTGATATCAAATTTACCGCTCGACAATGTCGCATCTTACAATGATTTACCTCGATGTATATACCTGGTTGGCGATACTTGCCTTCTCTGCTGCAGGTAATGTCAATCGTTTATTTGATCTGGTCTGAAGTAATGTGATCTGAAGTAATGTGATCTGAAGTGATGTGATATGAAGTAAAGTGATATGAAGTAATGTGATCTGAAGTAATGTGATCCGAAGTAATGTGACCTTAAGTTACATGATCTCAAGTAATGTGATATGAACTGTACTGATACATACATAAATTCATGAATAATGTAATCTACTTTAATGTAGCCTACAATCATTTATTTTACCTGGTCAGAAGTAATGTTTATGTTATACACTCTCGTTGTATCTTAATTCAATATAATCTAACTACATGTAATACTGTTCAAGTAAACAAGCTAGGGAAAATTTAAAAGAAAAAACACAAAAAATAGGTTAGTAGAATGAAAATGTCGCAGAATGTGCAAAAGCAGGACACAGAGCAGGATAGCCCAGAGCAATTCCAGTGGAAAAAGAACAAGAAATCACATTTGTGGGATCCAATCAGCTCACATGAAGGACAATTTTAAAGAAGAAGGTCATATGTAGGTTTGGCGGCAATTTAGATTCGTTTACTGAAATGGCAAGGAATAAAAAATGATCTTCAACGATAAATACTGTCGCTTTCAAGTAGCTTTTCATTACCGAATGTCTAGATTCTAGAATTACTAAGAAAGGTTAGAAATACCACTCAAGACTCCAGTCTACTGTGGTATGAAATTCCACTTCCTCAACACCTGAATCCGCCAAATGGCAGCTTGGTACTTAGTAGAATCTGAGACTCATAAAATCAAAGCTCACACTTTCCAGATCTAACAGGTTTCCATTTCCCAAGGATATAGCTGCCCAGTGTGTATACTAAACAGACACCCACCCACCAACCTTCGCACACGTGCGCACACACAACCCCTACACACCCCACACACCCCTACACACACGCATGTATATGTATATGAATACATGTGTATAATGTACGTGGAACTGGATATGTACCCGCAACTCCTTGGTTTGGTGGTCTGAATGTAAACAAACCTTCACAACCTTTAAGGTCAATTCAGTTAAAACGACTCATGCGATTAATTTAGCTATAGGCTGAAGTCGTGTAACGAATGTGCATAATTTTATACAAGTTCCCGAACATTTTAGGTCCTTAGGCAATTGCCACTTCTTGTATAGATACGTCACTTCTATTATATATGGATCAATCCTGCTGTGACCTCCTCTGATACATACGCCTACTCTCCTACAGAGAACAGACACTTCGGAAACAACGCGACTATAACTCGTTGAACTATAACCTGGAGAGATAGCGATGGACGTGAAGTGTTAGCGACCTCATTTTCTCAGCTTCGGCAGATGAGAGCGTGTGTTTAGTCCTCTCTCTCTCTCTCTCTCTCTCTCTCTCTCTCTCTCTCTCTCTCTCTCTCTCTCTCTCTCTCTCTCGCCTTCTGATCATACAGGAGCAGTTTGCGGTCGATGTACTCATTTTCAATCGACTTTGGGGCACAGATGGACCAGATGTTGTGTCTCGATATTAAATTAATTTCTGCTCTGTGTGTGTGTGTTTGTGTGTGTGTGTGTGAGAGAGAGAGACAGACAGACAGAGACAGAGAGAGAGAGAGAGAGAGGGGAGAGAGAGACAGACAGCCAGATACAGACAGACAGACAGAGACAGAGGCAGACAGATAGACAGACAGACAGACAGAGACAAGCAGAGAGACAGACAAGACAGACACAGTGAGAGACAGACATAGAAAGAGAGAACTGAGCAGTGGGCACTAGCAATGATGTGCCGAGGCTAAGAAAATAAAGACGTTAACACTCAATACCCAATGGATGTCTCTCGGGCTTAGCTGAAGTCAGTGGCGTCTAACCCCCCCACCTGGAATGGGAGAAAAAACCCCAACTCTGACAGACATATATATTAGAGACTCAGAAGTCACTCCATTTCTGGGAACCGCGGGAGATATATCGTTCTTCCAACACCCCCATTGGTAGACGCCACTGGTTGAAGTGACTGCTCTATACCTCCATCTCTGTATGTTTCTCCATCTGTCTCTGTATCTGTATCTGTCTGTAGGCGCTTTAGAAGTCATTAGATTAGATTACTGTCTGTCTGGTTGTCTATCTGTCTGATTGTCTCTGTCTCTGTCTCTCGATTGTCCATCCATTTCTGTCCCTCCCTGTCTTTCTGTCTCTCTGTATACCTTACGCTTGTCAGACCCGATGGCATTGTTTTGTCGGTACATCCGGGCATGTATACGCAACCAGACGATTCATTTTGGCGCCTGTTTCCGCAGGTTCTCCGCTGAGACTAATAGTTGTTAATCGCTCAGGCCGCAAAGATCAATTAACGATGGAGAAAACAGATTGACAGAAACAGCGAGGGTTTAAATAGACCGAAGCTAATCGAGGCCTTTATTAGTTGGCAGGCCTTGTCTTAAGGTCTAGACTTTCAGGCCTTTTCATTTCGGTCTTTGACTTCAGGTCGTTCTTTGGCTGGTGTTGTAAAAGCCCTCTCGAGTCAGGTCGTGTGGACTTTTCGTTGTGAGGAAGGGTTGGGTGAGGAGGAAGATAAGTAGTAAAGAGGCAGATATAGGTAGACAGTAAGGAAAGGAGACGAAAGCGGCAGTAAGGGAGGGACGGGTGTAAGTAGGGAAATCAGCGAAGGAGGAGGCAGTGAGAGAGGGAGAGACTATAGCTAGGACACAGAGAGAAAGAGAGAGAGACAGAGACAGAGAGACAGAGAAAGACACAGACAGAGAGAAAGAGAGAGAGAGAGAGAGAGAGAGCGTGTGTGTGTGTGTGTGTGTGTGTGTGTGTGTGTGTGTGTGTGTGTGTGTGTGTGTGTGTGTGTGTGTGTGTGTGTGTGTGTGTGTGTGTGTGTGTGTGTGTGTGTGTGTGTGTGTGTGTGTAACAAACAAACAGACAGACAACAGACAGAGACAGAGAGAGGAGGGGACAAAACAACGGCTGGCAGAACTGATAAAACGACAAAGGAACTAAATTACACGTTAAAAGCGCGTACAGGAAGGAAAGCAGGATGTGAGGTACAGATGGATGAATAGAGAAGGTGGCAGAGAGGTGGAGAAACGGAAGAAAATGGGTGATGGATGGAGAGAATAAAGGTAATAAGTGCAGCCCAGTGGGAAATTTACAGAAAACAGAGCCCATTAGTAAATTCGGCGGAAAGACCGATTAAGTTAATTACGGTCATTAAGGAAAATCTAAATATACAGTCAAATATATGGTTTGGGGAAATTTTCTGATTGCGGTATAAGATAAGGTAAAGTATCAGTTCTTGGCGCCAGAGATTTAGCGGCGATGGGTACGAATATATGATTTATATTGCCTCGGTCATTTACCATGTCCAGTACTCTTCTCGATGATATATTCCAAATCTCTATGATGTCCACATTTATCTTGTTTATCCAGCACAACCTTTGTCTTTGAGATGAGGTAAAGTATTGAGTATGCTCGGTATGATAAATAAGTCAAGGTGTGTTATAACACCAATTGATAAAAGCGATAAAGGTAAGTTTGGGTATGGTATTAGGATCTCTTTCAATCTCTTAGAGACCAGATAATATGGGCTCTGTTAAGGTCCCGTTTCGCTAACGCAATTCCTATGTACGCTCTAATCCCTCACTTTCGCTAATACTGTCCTGGGTCATGCTCATGCTTTGCCTATACGGTATACCCCGAATAAAACCAGTACTGATTTCCCTCTGGCATTACATGGGATTCGCATGGTGCCTGTACGGGTCCGATATGAGAATATGGGTCCAATTTATCTCCTTGAGCTCCTCTGCTGTTTGATTGTAGGTGTCCCAGGGCGTCGCCTCGTATATGCTCCGCAGAAAAAGGAATTCTCCTGGTTCCGTTTGCTCGTACCGCAACTATGCGGAATCGAGCTTTTTCTGTGGTAGGCCCAGCTATCTGGAATGGTCTTCCTTTAGAGCTGCTTCTAAACCCTGGCACTCTGCCTGAAACTTTCATCACTAAACTTAAAACTGTTCTTTTTGGGCGCGTTAGAGTCGGGAGTGCCTCTGAGTAGCTTCCTTGAAGGGGCGCTATATAAATTCCCGAATGTATGAATGAATATGGGCTCCATGTGGGCATTCTGGTATAGAAGGATTGGCCAGTCTTTCTCCAACCCGAGGCTCTGGAATTCGCTGGCTGTTGCCGTTCGCTATTGGCTGGTTCCATAATTTCGTTTCGGTTTGTACTGAAATCTCATCTGTTTCGTATTGCTTATCATCCTCTATACATCACATCTTTCGGTCTCTGCTGCCTCATAACTGGATGGTTCTGGAATGTAAATGCCAGTTTACTTCGAAACGTTCATTTATTTATGCCATGTGCATTACGAAGGAATTTTCCGGATTACTTTAGTAGAGATTTGTGAAAGCAACCGCGGAGTCTCCTTGTTTGAATAACATCCGACTCCGGAATGTGCATACATCAATATGCTTCCGCTTTCGTAAGGCGATCCGTATTGGGAATGTGCATTATTTGCTGCAGACATCGCTCTTGAAAGGTATCCGGCTTCACCTCCAAGTCCTGGATATGGACGTCCTAAGTCTACTCTCCATACAGGGGAACTGGAATATTCTTGTCGTGGGGTCGGGTTATATAGGTCGGGGCTTATATTAAGTTACAACGAAAAACATTAATAAATCTTTATTAGTTTATAAGCCGTGGATTAGTCGACTTCCGATATCCTATGAATTATTTATGTAGCGCATATACAGCTCATTCCTTACAAATAAACACAGACGGAAGCAGGGAAATGGTCGAATAGAACTGCAGTGTGATCACAGATGCGGACGTCTGTTTGTGTTGAAATGGAAAACCATTCCGAAAGCGTGTCGGAGAAATTGTTTTCAGTCCAAATCTTGCCTGCGTTGGAAGGTCTTTGTGTTCGTAAGAATAGCCCACTGGTACCCGTTAACAATGGCCACGGGCACGCCCTAGCATCTACTCATAAACCGCATCACGAACGTCATCATTGTCATCACCAGCAGCAGCATTTGAATGAGGTAATTGCAAGGGCATCATTCTGTTTAGTTTGAAAGCCCCGAGCAATTGTTACATGTTTCTCTCAGTTTACATATTCACCTGATTGTTTGTATACAACCTCGGCTATTAACAGCTCCGTTACGGTCGTGACTGTGTATACACTATACAGGTTCGAGAAACTCATGGTATAATCAGCAGATTCATACATACATACATACTTACATACATACATACATACATATATTCATGCATACATACATACATACATCCATACATACATACATACATACATACATCCATACATACATGCATACATACATACATACATACATACATACATCCATACATACATACATACATACATACATACATCCATACATACATACATACATACATACATACATACATACATACATCCATACATACATACATACATACATACATACATACATCCATACATACATACATACATCCATACATACATACATACATAACCATAACCATAACCATAACCAAAAATTTTATTCCTTCAAGTAGGCAACATCACAACATCACAAATATAATTATTATAGAAACGCCAACAAAAAGCAAAGGGAGAGAAACCCTTAAGGGACCAGGGTCCCGCTAACAGGGTTACCCATGTACATGGGAAACGTGGCAGCAGGTTATGCATGTGGGTACCAAAAATTTTACATCTTAACTAGTTAACTAAATATCAAAAATTACACACAGTGAGTGTCTGCAACGAGCACAGTATGTACGAATTTGAGCATGTACGGCAGGTAATAGCAGGGGAAGCATGGTGGGAGTCAGGGATCCACAGACAGTAAGTGATGATGGAGTTTCTTTTTAAATACTGAAATGCTAGGAGAGGCACGAATGGCAACAGGGAGATTATTCCATGTCCTAGGGCCAGCACTTTTGATGGAGAATTTTCGTGTATTAGTTCTAGTGGCAATTCCTCTATAATTGGAAGAAGACCGAACATTGTAAGGATTAGATTGGGATGTCAAGCTAAAGAAGTCAGTAAAAGCTCCAGGCAAAAGATTATGCATATATTTAAACATAAACTCTGAGGTCTGTTTGATTCTAATCTGTTCTATATTACAAATTTTCAATTTCTGTAACCCGGCCTGTGAAGACAGGGAGTTCAAGTTACCCAAGATAATTCTGGCTGCTCTTTTTTGTAATGAAGTTAACCTAACCAGTCGAGAAGGGTAATTAGAGGCCCACACTACATTGCAATAAGAGAGATAAGGGTGGACTAAGGAGTAATATAGGCTAAGTCTAATTCTAGTCGGTAGAAGGTGGGCAGTACGGGCCAAGATACCTACACTTTTCGCCACTTTCTTAGAAATATTTTCTATATGTACTTTCCAAGTTAAAAACTGATCTACATATACTCCCAGGAATTTGACCGAAGTTACTTGGGGTAAAGGTTTATTATCCATAAATACTGTTCCTTTAACTTCAGGAATAGGCTTTCGATGTGAACAAAATAATACGTAATTAGTTTTATTGAGGTTCAAAGATAACTTGTTCACTCGAAACCAATCGACCACATGCTTAAGTTCCTGATTCATTGTTTGAAAAAGTATGTCGTACGATTTGTGAGAAGCAAAGATGTTTGTATCATCGGCAAAGAGTACAAAGCGCAATATTGGGGAAGCATTGGGGAGGTCGTTTATAAAGAGTAAGAAAAGAAGTGGTCCAAGAATAGACCCTTGTGGCACCCCAAATTTGATTAGTTTCAATTCCGATAAAGAGCCATTACATAAAACCTGTTGCATTCTATTGTCTAGGTAATTTCTGAACCAGTCCAAAGCAATTCCACGCACACCAATATTTTGTAATTTGCTGGTGAGTATGTCGTGATTGACCGTATCAAAAGCTTTTGCAATATCAATAAATATACCTAATGCAAATTCCCCCCGGTCAATAACAGATGATATATTATCCTGAATATTTAAGAGCGACATTGAGGTTGAATGACCCGGCTGGAAACCATGTTGTGAAGTATGTAGAATGTTCATTTTATTAATGTAGTCAAATAGTCGAGAATACATAACCTTTTCAAGAAATTTTGAGAAAAACGGTAAAATGGAAATTGGTCTATAATTGGTTAGTTCCTCCTCTTGACCCTGTTTATATATTGGTATAACTTTGGCTATTTTTAGAGCAGAGGGGACTATACCTGAAGACAAAGAGCAGTTTATGATATCAGACAAGGGAGCAGCAATAAGGTCGAACACTGGACTCACAACAGTTGGATCAATCTCATCGAATCCCGCACTATGTGAAATTTTTATAGTATGATTTATAGATATTAACTCAGCAGGAGAGGTAGGATAAATGGCAAAGGAGGTTGGTAGGGGTGGGTCTAAATATGTTTGAATAGTGTTATTTGAAGCTGGTATCTTCTCGACAAGATCTTGAGCAACATTAGCAAAATAGTTGTTGAATTTCTCTGACATAACATCAGCATCAGTTATAGAATTGCCATTTATGCATAACTTGCTAATAATTCTATTCTTATCCTTGGTATTAATTATAGTTCTTATAACCTGCCAAGTTTTTTTAAGATCATGACTATATTTTAGAAATTCAGACTCATAGTAGTTTCTTTCAGCTCTTATGCGGATCATACATACATACATACATACATCCATACATACATACATACATACATACATACATACATACATACATACATACATACATACATACATACATACATACATACATACATACATACATACATACATACATACATACATACATACATACATACATACATACATACATACATACATACATACATACATACATACATACATACATACATACATACATACATACATACATACATACATACATCCATACATCCATACATACATACATATATACATACATACATACATACATACATGCGCACACTGTAGACTCTACAATATACAGAATATTACACTGTATTGTATCAATTGATGTGGAGCCTTTAGCAGAACAAACTGCAAAGGGACATATCAACTTATCCAGCATGAGAGTCACTAGACAATCATGCTGGGTGCACTGCCCACTATAATAGGACTGCACGTGAGTTCCAATGCAAGGAGTTGCAACAGTCCTACTTTACATACATACACATATTATGAACACACCATCACACAATATCTACATATATCTGTATATATATATATATATGCTTATGCTATTTCCATTCAATCTATAACATGTTTATAAGTATAAATTTATTATATGCATCTACGTTTTAAGTGTTGACTATTATATGTTTCACTGCTGAACAAATATATATCATATACATACATTGCATGGTTTAATACATATATATATATATATACACGTATACATATAAAATGAAACCACACGCACGCCTCTTCATAGGCCTCTATAGAAGGTCCTCAGAAGCGTGTTCCCTAGGGTCGAAGGATCATTTGACTGAAGCGCAAACACGACCACAGTAATCCAACACCCTTAAGCACAGTTTATTTGTACTGTACATAGTTCCTCGCCTTCTTCGAGAGAGGTTCTAGGAAGGGCGCTATATAAAAGACCAGACACAGGCACACACACACACACACGAATCGGATATGAAATAAATCCGTGTGTCCGTAATTTACTTATCCGGAGGAGGCTGAGGCAGTGGACGACGCTGCAACTGTATCGCTGTGTGCGTGTTTGATAAACCACTGGCAGCAGATGCAACTCCATCATCTTATCGGTGATGCTCTTCTGAAGCTGCCGACGCCGCATCTGTTTACAGCAGCAGCAGCAGCAGCAGCAGCAGCAGCAGCAGACGGGATTTTGCATCCACCTCCTCCTCCTCCGCAGTATATATATATATATCTATGTGTACATACACATGTACATATATTATATGTATATGTATATGTCTATATATATGTATTTATATACATTATACATATATATATATGTATATGTGTAAAATGGTGTATGTATATATACGTATACATATACATATTTATATGTGTATGTATAAATTGTATATGTCTATGTATATATACATATACATATACATAGCTATATGTATATGTGTATATATATATACAAGTCATATATATATATATAAATGAAATCACAAGCACATCTCACGCAGTATATATACCATCTTCCTCCCTCCCTCCCTTGGACTTCTGTGTATACAGGGTCCCTGTCCCGACGGATTGCTCCTCGGTAATTATATATGCACCTGCATCTGATGCTGCTGATGCTGCTGCTGCTGCTGCTGATGCTTGGGGCGAGTGGAACCACCTGCTGCCTCCTGTGGCCGAGGAGGCGCCAGGTGGAGATGGACATCATGGACTTTCGTCCGAGATAGAGCATCATCCTCTGCATCTCGCAGACCATCAAACACCTGTAGGATTTCAACACCATGCCTCTATAAAATATATACAAGTACATGTATATACATATTATATGTATACATAGAGGATCCTGCTCAATATAGATATCATTTGTTATATATATATATATATATATATATATATATATATATATATATATATATATATATATATATATATAAATGCAACTTCATAGGATCCTCCTCGATATAAGTATATATTATATTACATTTAGTATAATTATATATTATATATATGCCACTGCAACTCCATGTATATAAGCCTTATCTGCAGCTCCATATGTAAGTCTTATATCAAATATGTATATTTGTATCCGTGTGCAGAAACTGCTTGTGCGTGTATTTGTGTGTCTTCATCTGTCTCTGTAACATTGTGTGTACGCTTGTGTAAATCTATGTTTGTCTGTGTATGCATGCATATGTATGTGTATGCATGTCTGTGTAACACTGTGTGTGTGTGTTAAACGCATTATATGTATATATGCACACAAGAGATACGCAATTATATAGCACCTTTTCCTCTCAAAGTGCTGCAGTGTATATGTGTGTTATGATTATGGCTCAGTAGCTTCTATGGCGCCGGTGTCTATAGTACACAAGCATCAAGCGGTGCCTTGTGCATTACATGATGATGCGTACGCGTATGTATGTTAGTGTAGATACATCTGTGTATGTTTGTACGTGTATATGTGTATGTTCCCCATGTCTGTGCAAAGTAGTGTATATGTGCATTTCATGTATATATTCATATGCAATTCTGACAGTATGCTTAGCTGTGTTGTGTGTATGTTAACAGGTAAGTGTTTTAATATGTGTGTGTGCATTTGTGTGAGAGCATGTATGTGTCTCTTACCTTGTTTGTGTTTGTGTGTGTTTGTGTGTGTGTGTGTGTGTGTGTGTGTGTGTGTATGTGTATGTGTATGTACGTGTTTTATTGAGTGCGTATATGAGTCTTTTGTGTATGTCTGCAGTGTTTAATTGAGTGCATGTATATTGTATGAGTTTCTTAATGTTTGTGCGTTTGATTGAGTGCTTGCCTCAGCGTGTGTTGGCGCGTGTGTGAGTGTGTGCGTGAGTGTGTGCTCATAAATCAGTATATGTTATTTGCTTATAGTCTGCAAATTAATTCGCTATTACCATGATTGAACGTGAACGACCCGATTGTATTCTTCGGAAGCAAACTTCGAAGTTGATCGATTTGTAGCAGGAGGTCTCTCTTAATTGACTGATTTGAATTTCAGACCATAAATAATAACAACATGTGCACCAAGGCTTCATCAGGACAAAACAAAAACAACGCAAAGAAAACAAAAGCAAAGACAATGAGCGCAGCAACAGTTACGACAATCATGTCATGTGCCGTTGGTATAAGATTAGAAACTAATAAATAAATGGAATAATTTTGAACCAACGGATATATCAAGATTTTAAATAGTACGATACCCGTGTGTATAGGCCAGACGTGTTTTGGGTTCTCTCACAAAAGGATGAAACCATTAAAAAATTACGATCAGTATGCTACTAAACAATAATGATTAAAAGCAACAACAACAATGATTTAAATAATTTGAGTAATACTCAGATGTGTGCATTTGTGCCAAGCGTGTGTCTCATAAACTAGCCTACTTATGTGTATAGTTGTCGACCTGAAAAATAATAAAATAAATGCAATCCTAATTTTGTATTCCTGAGGAATAAAAAAAATTTATTAATAATACAATTTAATTTTCGATAAATCGATTTCAATGAGATGGTTCAATTTTCAGTCGTAATGTTCCAGGATTCAGACGTCTATACGATGACTGTCCAGTCCAGAAATGGACTCTCCCTTTCATAGCAGATCTATAATTATATAATAAAAAATAATGATTATAACGATAATAATAATAATAATAATAATAATAATAATAATAATAATAATAATAATAATACTAACACCAACAAAAACAACAACAACAAACAACAACAACAACAACAACAATAATAATAATAATAATAATAATAATAATAATAATAATAATAATAATAATAAAAATAATGGTGGTTGTAATGGTGGTGGTGGTGGTGGTGGTGGTGGTGGTGGTGGTGGTGGTGGTGGGGGCGGCGGCGGTGGTGGTGGTGGTGGTAGTAATAGTAACAACAACAACAACAATAATAATAATACTATTAACCATATTATGTCTATAGAGTTGAAAGAGTACTGCTTGAGGGAGAAGCTGGAGGCCAAGTGTGGTGCGAATGAGGTGATCGTGATGCAGTCTGCCCGATACGGTCGCCTTCGTCTGGGTCATTGCGTCCAGAAGGACTTCGGGTTCCTCGGATGCGCCGTAGATGTCCTCAGCATCGCCGAAAGAATGTGTTCCGGTCAACAGCAATGTACGATCGACGTCTTCAAGACATTCGGCAATCTCCGGCCCTGTTCGGAACTCGAGGCGTTTCTCGAAGCGGATTACGCCTGCATCTCTGGTAGGTATTTGCCTGTGTTTATGTGTTATTTTAGGGCTGGGCATTTAACGCGTTATTAACGCGATTAATGCGTTAATTAATTAACGCGATTAAATTTTTTAACGCAGTTAACGCGATTGTCACTGCGCCCAATTATTTATGGGGGAGGTGGTTCAGTACGAATTATTTATAGAAATTCGCTAGAACAATTCTTGATAAAACCGCTGAGCTTAAACTTTAAACTTAAAAGCAAAAACTAAAAAGTAAAAACAAGTAGTAAAAGCATGTTTGCTTTTTCTTTATTGACTGCAAACATTTATATAGCGCATATTCAACGTCACTACTCAGAGTCGGTAGAGTAGTGTTGTACTTGTTATCTATTGTGACATTAATCGCGTCGTTAAAAATTTTAATCGTGCGATTAATTTCGATTAAAATTAATTTTTAATCGTTGCCCACCCCTAGTTTTTTTGTAGGTGTATGCGTTCGTGTGTGTGTTTGTGTAGGTGCATGTGTCAATGTGTGTGTATGCACTCACTGAATATTGAAGAAAGAATTCAGTTTACAATCTATGTTAAGTTCACAAACCAGTGCACTCAAATCAGCCGAGCTATCTCCGCTACTTGCTCACCCTTCGTACCATCTTGCAAGACTCTAACTTGCTGTGTCTCGCACGAAAACAGTCTTAGACTTTCGGTGGGTGTTCCCTCTGGCTGTTGGTCCGAGGCTTTGAAATTCACTGCCTAGTTTCGTACATTCCGTTACTTCTCTAATGTCCTTCAGAAACCAGACATAAAACTCAGCCGTTTCAACAGGTTTAATCTTCGCAGGTTGGCTCCTGGTTTCTCTAACTAATTGGATTTGGTCCTGGGTTCTCTGACTTTGACTACGAGTTGAATCGAAGAACATTGATGCTTTATACATTGTCATAGCGGCGCTATGTAAGTAACTATGCAAAATTATATATGCAAATGTGTGTGTGTGTGTGTGTGTGTGTGTGTGTGTGTGTGTGTGTGTGTGTGTATGTGTGAGTGTACGAATGCTTGCAAGGTAAGGTATAATGCCTTATATATCGGTTAAGTTATTTTGGCATATTGATACAAGTCTGAATATTAAGAATCATTAAAAGATTAGGTACAATGTAACATTATTACGTTATCGTCGACGTCGTCGTCGTCATCATCATCATAATTATCATCATCGTTGTTGTTGTTGTCGTCGTCCTAATCATCATCATCATCATCATCATCATCGTCGTCGTCGTCGTCGTCGTCGTTGTTGTCGTCGTCGTCCTAGTCATCATCATTATCAATGTCGTTAATTCGCTGTCATCATTAGCCTATTAGGTCTATCGTCACTGTCAACTTTGCTCCGATGGTTGCGAATAAATGAGTCCGCTCTGTGCGGTCATTCATCAATCAATAATGTTTCTGCCATATGTTCAAAGTCTTTGTTTGTTGTTGTCTATAATTATAAGCATCGTATCCAGTCCACGAGGTCTTTATTAATAGAGAAAACACATGCGATTTATCGACCTGTGTCATAATTATTCACAATAATTTATAGTTGGGGAGCGCGATAGTGTATACGGTGGTTAGCGTGTTAGCGTCCAGTCGAGAGTTCGGGGTTCAAATCCTGGCCATCTCCTCAGTTTGACCTCCCACAGAATCTGACCTGTGTCACCAAAACGGACCAAACAACCTATAGCTACATATAGCGGACTTGATTTGATATAGCGCCGGTATCGCGAAATAGAGTATCCGTCCTAAGACTATCCGGGGGATGTATGAATTTATCCCCCCGGATGGAATAAACTGGTTTAGAGTATCCGGGGATAAACCATTCTATCCCCCATCGTCATACGCATCACGATAGCCTCGACGAAAATCCAGTCAAAATCATCAAAAAAGAAGTAGATTGATTTCAGGTCGACGTTCAAACTAAAGCTACGCAACTTAAAATATTTTATGTGCACTACAATAAATCCAAACAGTACGACTGAATACACTTAGAAACTGCCAAAAATGCAAACTAAATCGAATACTCTATTTCGCTAAGGGGGATACTCATGTATGGGGATACAATATTTCGTGACACCGGCAGGGGAGCAGCCAGAAATTTTTTTTGGAGGGGTTCTAAGATTTCGGGGAGAGGGGTTCCATTGGTGATGGACGCAAAAATTAAGTTTTTTGGTATTTCGCTTATAAAAGCATTTAAAAATTTTGGGAGAAATTTATTTGGGGGGTTTGAACCCGTTAAACCACCCCCTAAATACGCCCATGAGCACCGGTGACGTGGCTTTTCCGTTGCACTGAGGAATTTTGAAGATTCACATGACATGTGTCGCCACATTTCGGCTGTAACTGCGTCATCGAGAAAATTCAGCTATGTTGTGTACAGTGTACACTAAGTATACACACTCGGTGGGAAGGCCAGAGACGGCGAGGGGGAGGACGGGTCACCCTCACCCACTGGCGAGGGAGGTGAATGGTCGACCACCCTCCTATGCCAAGACTAAGAAAAATGAAGCCGTGAACACGCTGTACCCGTGGCTGCTTCAGATCTCTCATTCTATTGCTAAATATTTAATAATCGGATATTGAACATCGAGTTACAATGCAAGCCATAATTCATTTCTTTATGAACTTTCTTTTAGAATATGTATATATGTATAAGTTTATGTAGGTTTATCCACATGGGTCTACAATGCAAGCAGATATAATGCATTTCTTTATGTCATTTATTAATATATATATTATATATATGTACGTCATTATGTGGGCCTATATATTTATTTACATTTATTATTAATTAACTGCTTAATGTTTATAATATGTCAGAAGCGAATGCGTAGGCCTAAATGTATGAACGTCTTAACGGATTTACATATACATTTATGTATACATTTATCGTGTTCTGCGATACACACGTGATATATATGTATAGCATATAATATATACATGATATATATATAGACCTGCATATTTATTTAGATTTAGCATATATTTATTGCTAAATATTAAACTATTGTACAGTGATCGAGGTGACTGGTCGTCATTGCATTCCCTCCGGTTCCGAACCCATAACCATCGACAGCGGATTCATCTCCAGTCTCTCGACGAACCGCGCCTCCCACCTGGGTCAGAGGTCGTGCACCCTGACCCTGCGTGCGAAGCCGGGCCAGCGTTGGAACATCTCCCTCGTGGACTTCAGCGTCCCGGGTCACTCCGTCATCGGGACATCCTCGGGTCCACCCGCTGCGGTCAACGATGACGTCAACGATGACCGCCTGCCCGTCTGTCAACGATACGCGGTCATCCGTGACGAGAAGCTGAGCACGGGGTCAGTGATCTGTGGCGGTGGGTCAGCCAGGGAGAAACTAGTGCATCTCTCGACCTCCCATGTCATCCAGGTTGACGTGTTTGGAAGGGGAGCGGACCCTGCGGCGCAGTACCTCTTTCGAATCGAAGGTCGGTGGCTGGACGTCATCACCATATAGAACTCGAAGATAAGATAACAAAAAGATAAGAATATTGTTTAATTGACCAATCACTATCCGCATTTTGGTGTAGGCCTATACATATATACGCCATCAATAGAGTTGATCAAAACAGTCAAATATTCTAAAATTAAACATATAATCCTAAATCTGAGATCCCATATACCCATATATCATCCTTATTTTTTCTCATCACCGCGAAGGCTCGGAGCTATCATTGCTATGTGTGTGAAATGTAAAAGAAAAGCTCCCGTGCCTGATTTTTAAAAACGCAGTTACAAAGGCAATGTCACAATGCAAACATTGAAGCTAGCATAATTAAGAGCAGTAAACAGACCGGAAGTGGTCAATTGATGTTATCAGCCGTGGCAGCCATAAGATGTCGTTAAACACAGAATACTGATATTAGGATACCTTCCTTGAGCATTTTATGTTTGATATAATAGGCATGTTAGTTTCACGATCCTTACTGCCTGGATTCAAATGGACTTGCACATTTAAGTGGATTCACTTCAAGGAATACTGTCGACGTCTATCTATCTATCTATCTATCTATCTATCTATCTATCTATCTATCTATCTATCTATCTATCTATCTATCTATCTATCTATCTATCTATCTATCTATCTATCTATCTATCTATCTATCTATCTATCTATCTATCTATCTATCTATCTATCTATCTATCTATCTATCTATCTATCTATCTATCTATCTATCTATCTATCTATCTATCTATCTATCTATCTATCTATCTATCTATCTATCTATCTATCTATCTATCTATCTATCTATCTATCTATCTATCTATCTATGGAATTTATATAGCGCCCCTTCAAGATAACTACTCAGAGGCGCTCCCGACCCAAGCCCGGTCAAAGAGGAAGGTCTTAAGTTGTCTATAGAAAGATTCAGAGACGTCAAGTAAAATACTCCCATACCCCATTTATAGCATTGGTATAGTATAATATCATTACTATTAACCAGGTATCATATCGCTTTAATTTATCAATCATCTGAACCTCACGGTAGGCTTGAAAAGATAAGTCTTCAGTTTTTCAATGAGATGGGATCAAAGACCTATAAATGGAAGGTCGCGGAATTCCGTAAATAACGAATAGAGTCCAGAAAGGTAAGAGTCTCAGAGCTTTCTGGGTGGGGGTGGGGGTTGACAGCTTGCCAGAGGCAGGAGTATAGTAGTATCCAGTGTTTAGCGATGTCTCATGGCTGCATGCCAGGGCCGTTGACGTTGCCCTCCTACTTTATCCAGGATTTGGAATGGCACCACCCGGAAACTGTAGCGGCGGAGCTTGCCATAGGGAGCTGATATTTTGTGCAGTTATGTTGGCTGTTGTTGACTCTAGCAACCCTCGATTGTCCTGCCCTATAGTTGTCTATCGGTTGCCCTGAGTCATGTTATCTATCGGTTGCCCTGAGTCATGTTGTCTATCGGTTGCCCTGAGTCATGTTGTCTATCGGTTGCCCTGAGTCATGTTGTCTATCGGTTGCCCTGAGCTATGTTGTCTATCGGTTGCCCTTAGTCATGTTGTCTATCGGTTGCCCTGAGCTATGTTATCTATCGGTTGCCCTGAGTCATGTTGTCTATCGGTTGCCCTGAGTCATGTTATCTATCGGTTGTCCTGAGTCATGTTATCTATCGGTTGTCCTGAGTCATGTTATCTATCGGTTGCCCTGAGTCATGTTATCTATCGGTTGCCCTGAGTCATGTTATCTATCGGTTGTCCTGAGTCATGTTATCTATCGGTTGCCCTGAGTCATGTTATCTATCGGTTGCCCTGAGTCATGTTGTCTATCGGTTGCCCTGAGTCATGTTGTCTATCGGTTGCCCTGAGTCATGTTGTCTATCGGTTGCCCTGAGTCATGTTGTCTATCGGTTGCCCTGAGTCATGTTATCTATCGGTTGCCCTGCCCTATAGTTGTCTATCGGTTGCCCTGAGTCATGTTGTCTATTGGTTGTCTTCTACATATAGCGGTCGGTTGTCCTGACCTGGAAACGCCTAACGTCATCGTTGTCTGGAAGGATTCGGATCGAATGCAACTGAGATGCAACAGCACAGGACAACTGCACCAGATGACCTGTGTCGATAAACGATGGACGGGAGACGTTGGCATCAGCTGCGACAAAGGTCAGAGTCTATTGTCTCAAGTCCAGGTAACGAAGGTTAAGTCAGGTACAGGTATGGGTAAAGGTGAGAGACGGTGGAGTGAGGGGAGAGGAGGAGGAATGGGAAGGGAAGAAAGGAACGGAACGGAAATAATGTAAAGGGAGGTAGGGTAGGTAAGACGATGTTAGATTATAATGCTACAGATAAATACACGCCTGCCTCTCTCTGTCTGTCTGTCTGTCTGTCTGTCTGTCTCTCTGTCTGTTTCGGTATCTGTCTCTCTGTCTCCGTCTGTCTGTTTCTGTCTGTCTCTATCTCTGTCTCTTGCTTTCTTCCTTCCTCTGTCTGTCTGTCTGTCTGTCTGTCTGTCTGTCTGTCTGTCTGTCTCTCTCTCTCTCTCTCTCTCTCTCTATATATATATATATATATATATATATATAATCATCATCATCAGGGATCCATGGGCCGAAGGCCCGTAGGTGTCCAACGCTTGCATCAGATCCATGGGCCGAGGCCCGTTTGGAGTC